>CAUYLG010023730.1:0-51761 GCA_963573385.1 Cacajao melanocephalus | reverse complement strand
TTCTCTCCCTTGGTTTTCCTTCTACATCTTGGATCATCTTTTCCCGCCTCTTCTTTCTCTGCCCGTGTTTCTCACGTAGCTGTCCCCAGGGTGTAGTCCTGGTCTTTTAATCTTCCCGCTCCAACTCTTCTCCTGGGGCATTTGCCACAGCAACGCGCAGCTGACCCCACCAGACGCCTTGAGCGCAGCCCCTCTCCATAGTCTTATTTTCAGCTGCAAATGGAGATACGTTTGTGTAGCTTCGAAAGAATGTTCCTAGCCAGGTGTGGTAGCTCACATCTGCAATCTCAATGCACTGGGAGGCTTAGGTGGGAGTATTGCCTGAGGCCAGAAGTTTAAGACTAGCCTGGGCAGCATAATGAGACCCCCATTTCTATGAAAATAAAAATTAAAAACATTGGCTGGGCATGGTGGCTTGAACCTGTGGCCAGCTACTCGAGAGGCTAAGGCAGGAGGATTGCTGGAGCCTGGAAATTGGAGGCTGCAGTGAGCCGTGATCGTGCCACTGCACTCCAGCCTGGGTGACAGAGCAAAACTCTGTCTCAAAAATAATATAATAAGAATATGTGCCATGGGTATCTTTACACACCCTATGTGCCCTCTTCTATTCTTTGCCTTGGCTCAAATCACCATCTTCTCCTGTTACCCGGTCCGGACACCACAGTCTTCCTGCACATGACCTCTCCCTCATGTCCACATGCACTCACTGAATGTCTTCTGCTGACTTCCTTCCTACCACTTCTCAGACCAAGCCTTCCTCCTCACTCTGCCTTGACCTGGATTCTCAGATTCCCCAGTGAGGATGTGTGTTCAAAGACAAGTTTTCCCCTCTCTCGCACTTCGGGTGGGGACTCACAGTTTTCCACCTGTCTCACAGACTTTGCAGCGGTATGCCACTTCTTTCAAGGGATCTGTGAATTCTTTCAGTTTTCCTGCGGTGGTTCTTGGAGCAAAAGTTTGTGGTGTGAATCTCCAAACACTATTCTGTTCATCCAAATGGGAGTTGCAGTTAGTCTTGCCTCCTGTCTGCCATCTTCTTATCATCCCTATTAAGTATTTCCAACTACATATTCTTTGGACAGAGAAGTCTCAGATAGCTATCTGATCACAGTCTAACTGCTTACAAAAGGGCCTTGGGTGGAGGATTCCAGGCCACAGTTTATTTAAGTTTTGTAATTGAATAGCTTAAACCTAGGTAGGAAAGATAACTCTCACTCATGTTCCTGGGGCCAGCAGCTCTGCCCTGAGCCCTGTACCCTGGCATCAGCCAAACGGTGGGCACTCTTTTCTGCCTGTTCTTGGGAGCTCTGCTCACTCACTACAGCTTTGCCTGCTGTGGGCAAGGTCTGTCAGTTTAGGGTTACAGCTCAAACTGTTCCCATGAGTGCCTGGCCTGCTCTGATTTCCCCTTTTATGGAATATGGGAAGCCCTGCAAATCCAGGACAGGGAGAGGCTCCTCTGATGGAAGACATTATCCTGTAAAACCCTGTACTAGTTTAGGCTTAAAGCACGAGATGTTCTCAGTAGAAATATTTTGAAGCTAAAATAAATAAAAAAGAAAAAGTGGAAAAGAGTCAAACAGGCAATTATTTGTAATAGAAAAAAACTATTGATTCTCCCTTTTGATACATAGTCTAAATTATCCCTCAAGAAAAGTAGTAATGCATCTTTAAACAGATTTATTGGCTCTAGGAGGGGAAAAATGTATTATTTAACTTCAATGCTATTGGATTTTTTTTTTAGGTTAGATATAGAAACAGGACAGACGAACAGAATGGGACGAGAAAATTCCTTTGAGAATTGCAGTTATTGTGAATGCCAAGGTAAGAGACTCTGGCATCTCTCGCAAAGCAGAACGAGTTTGTAAATAAAAGATCATTTTTCTGGCTAAATAAATTACATAACACAGTTACAATTCATACATTTTTCACAAGACCTAAAGTTCCTGGGGGTGGAATTTAAAAACCACAGAGATCCCGCAGCGTGACCTGTAGGCTCAAGTTCTTTCTTGTGAAAGAATTTTGCCCTTGGCAGAATCCTGTGACTTCTCTGAGCCTGGAGCTCCAAGTCCCTTCTCTGAGCTGGATTCTCCCCACGTCTCTCACTCATTGGCTTCTGAGACCGCAAACTCCCAACATGCAAGGACGTCTTCCAGTCGGCTGCAAACAGGAGCGTGTGGTTGGTGGAAAAAGCCAGGCCCTGCTTTGCCCAGCTCCTCATCCTGGGCCTCCTTAGAAGGGACCTTGGGGTCTGGGGGCATGGCACATTTGGGGTCCCGCAGACCATGGACCTGGTCCCACATCTGTCTAGGCACCTGTTCTGTGCCCTTGCAAATTGCTTCACCCAGGTGTCATCTGTCACTCAGAGGTAATCCCAGGTGACCTCACCGAATCATGATGAAAACTGCTCAGAATGATTGGAAAACATTTTCCAAATATAAAAGTGCTCTAAAAGCCATGGATGAAAATTTCAAGCCACCACTACCAACCAAGCCCCTCATCACATTTATTCTTTATAATTCAGCAGTTTAGGAGTGTTTTGTGTTTGTTTCAATAACTGGGCTCTCTCAATTACCTAGGGTTGCTTTCACTGGGATTCAATATAGAATAACCCATAAAACTAGTGGTCAGAAACCATCAGGCCCTCGTGATAATTAAGGAAGCTCCTGGCTGGCCCCTCCTCCCTCTCCCACACTTCTCCCTACAGCTGCCTGGGCGTTTGCACTCTCATGCCTGTAGGTGATGCAGATTCTGGCACAGAAAGGGAAGCACCATCCCTGCTCACTCCATTCCACGTGGCAGTTCTTTCCTCTCTCAGGGATGATGGTGGTCTTCCAGACAAGCTTGGGGTTTCCCACCTGTAGCTTGGGAACTAGGAATAACAAGTCCACAAACTCTCTGCACTTGCATCTAAGAGCTGCATTCCGTTCCAGTGGCTTTGGACTAGAAAATCTCCTTCCCTGTTCAAGCAACAAGATGAGGCAAGAGTTGTCCTGGTCATTCAACAATAAAGGGCATAAAGGGTCTTCCCATGTTGTCATCTACTGTCACCTGGTACACTCTTCTCTCAACCTGCTTTCCCGTAGGTACACCTGTTTGCCTGGACCTCATCCCCTCTACCAACAGAACTCAACAGTTGTCTAATTGAGGACCAGCAGCAGGTCGTATTCTACATGCCCACATATGTATCTGGGAGACTGGCTGGTTGCAAGGGTTTGTAACCACCTTCCAGGCAGGTGATGAGATGGAACCTTCTTGACATACACCTGAGTTAAAAGTCAAGTCAGTGAAAGCCTGGCTGCATGAAAGAGAATGATGCATAACGACTGGCTGTATACCTTTGTTTGATCTGAGTAAGAAATGCTTCCATTCAATGAGGCCGCAGAGTTTATGATCAAACCTCTTGGTAAAGAATAGAGCACAGAGAAACCCATATTCTTACCATGTGACAAATGAGCCTGTGAACACAGACCCTTCTTTAAAACTCCAGCTAATTCAGGTTGCAGGATGAAGTGTGCCATGTCATAATTAATCCCCCATGTATTGCGAGCAATTTAATGTCAAAATAATCAACAGGGGCTTTTTTTTACCCCTTTGTGAGTACATAATAAATACTGTCATTTAGCTGCAGCAAACATCGGATTTCTTTCCTGGTCTTTGAATAACGTTTCTCGTGAGGTAAATACCAGACCTCCTTTTCCATCTCCCCCTCCCAGAGTCTTACAAACCACACATATAGACACTCTTTAGGAAAATAAATCACGAATGTCAAAAGAAAAGTAGTGTGCTCATTTCTAGTTGGTACTTGGCATCGTGATTATTCTAACTCAGAATCTAAACACCAGGCAGGGCAAACGGCATCAGAGAAGGAAGGAATCAAGTGGAAAGGGTGCCCTCACATTGTTTGTCATTTATTGTTTCCTCGTGGATTACTGGCAGCGACATGACATTTATTTTTCCAAGGCTAAGTCCTCACTATTAAATGATCACTGAATTCCTTTGGTTAAACCCAGTTCACTTTTTAAATAATCTATGTCAGAAGTGGAGTGGCCGAGGGCTGCCCTCTTTCTCTGTAACAGGGCAGACATGGAGGGACCTGGGTCTCCGGCTTCTTCTTCAGGCCACGCTTCCTCCCCAGAGGTAGTATTTCACAGCCTTTATTGTGTCCTCCTCTTCCAGGGGACCAGTGTTCCTTTTGCTTTAGATAGAAGCTCTCCTGTTAAATTAATATAGTGATCAAAAAGAGAGCCCAGGAGCAAGCTCTGTGTAGATAATTAATCTACAGTTGCTTTCATTGAGAAATAACTGAACTAAAATCTAGGCTTTGAGGTGACACTTCACAACAGGCGGGAAAGCCAAAGCAGGACTCTTCTACTTTAACGGATCTGCATGAAAATGACTTTTAAATATTGACATGGAAGACAAGACCCCAAGAAGAGCTCCTTTTTGGTGATTAGGTTTTTTTTTTTTCTGTTTTTTTGTTGTTTGTTTGTTTGTTTCAGAATCTTGCTCTGTTGCCAGCCTGGAGTGCAGTGTTGTGATCTCAGCTCACTGCAATCTCCACCTCCTAGGTTCAAATGATTCTCCTGCCTCAGCCTCCTGAGTAGCTGGGACTAAAGGCGTGCACCACCATGCCCAGCTAATTTTTTGTATTTTTAGTAGAGACAGGTTTCACCATGTTGGCAGAGCGGTCTTGATCTCTTGACTTTGTGGTCTGCCCACCTCGGCCTCCCAAAGTGCCGGGATTACAGGCGTGAGCCACCACGCCCAGCACAGTGATTAGTTTTTAAAGTTCATGAACCAGAGTTTCCCATGAAGTCACATTATGTGTTACCCTTTGGCATCTCTTCAGCCATTATTATAAAAGAACACAAGTCCCTCCTTCAGGTATTTACTCATGTTTTGTGGATATGCAAGAAGCTCATCACTACTTATGTTTCACTGTAATTACAGTTTTCTTTACACCATTATTGGTTCTTAATTAACTCATATAAAGGATCTACTTTGCCAAAACCTTTGATAGAGGCTCCTGTGATATGGAGAAAAATAAAACACAATTCAAGCTTGCAGACACACACACACACCACACACACACAGACACACACACACAGGCGCATTCCCACACAGACATACACAAGCGTGCGCACACACATTATTCAACAATTACAATAACATTCAATAACCTTCTAGGTGTCAGTGCCTCCAAGACCAGGACTGTTTCTCGTTTCTCCTTGAATTTACAGTTCCTGGAACAACGTTTTGCACATTATGGGTAATCAGCCACTGTCCCGGCATGATAATATTCACCTGGACAGGAAGGTAGAACGTTTAGGCACAGATTAGGCAGCAGGTCACCTACATAACACATGAGCAGAGTTGGGGTGCCTAAGAAGGCAGTACAATCGTCTTGCTCTTGAAGATCTTACTGCACCTCTCAGGACATTGGCATGCAGTCGAAAGGCACATGACATCTTTGAGCAGCAGCACATAAAGCTCCTGTCGATCATGAATACTCCTTTTGAATTACCTTACTCGATTCAATAGCCAACACGCAAGTGCATCACAAGTGGACGGCACAGGTACAGTGTGTAGGAAGAGGGCTCTGTGGTGAAGGGTTCCAGAACACCGGGCCCAGGACCCTGGGGACCTCCTGAGACTCCAGGAGTGGGGCAAGCTCTGCCCACAGGCAGAGGGGCAATAAAGACAAACCTTGCCGACCCAACAGCTTCCCGTGAGCCGACTCTATTGGCAGTATATCTTTATTACTGGGAAGAATACCTCTGTCCATACAATTCTCTAGTTCCCTATAAAGTGGCTTCAGATGTTCAGAGGCAAAAACGCAGCTCAAAAAGGTTTGCAGAAGCAGCATTTAAAACCACCAAATCAATCTCCCCTTGTAGACTTTTCTTTTAAAATAAACTTATCTCTGAAAACTGCCTCCTGAAGCTTTAGCTTTAACAGTAGAGCTTCACTGTTTTATGAGGTGGTGGTAAAAACCTAAAGCCAGCAGCTCCTCTAGGAGATACTAACACACCGTTTACAGAAGTACTGCCATGAAAATAATACGTGGCAATGAAGTCACTATAAATTCACAGGCACTCACATGCACATACAATACATCGTATGTGTACAAAGAAAAACCCTTTATTTTACACTGTTTCTTTCTTTAAGAGGACATATAACTGCACAGACAAAACCCTTTTTGCCTCCTTTGTCCCTGTTCTTACCAAATCCACTCTGGACAGAAACCATCAAAAAGCCAAGGTGGCAGGTGCCTGAATGTTTCACTTTGGCACTACTGGCCTGTCTGCATGATAACAGTAGATGCAAAAGAATATTTCACCAGTGTCATTGCTTAACAATGTAATATGACAGCATCCATGAAACTGATTAGCATAAATCAACATAATACCCACTTTGCAGCATTAGTATTGAAAACTTTCATCTTGAAATAGTAAGAGGAAAAAGACAATACATGATGAATTGCAATGATTTTGCTGGAATGCTACCAGATGACGATATCAGGGGTACAGGAGAACAGAGCACACACTAACATGCATATGTCAACATAATCATCCCAAGCAGCTTTATTTTCATTCTACAAGCTTCACACAAATATACGCATAGTGTCTTAAATATGGTTAAGAAAAATGAGCTAAAATTATCTTCACAATTCAAAACAGGTCAATGATGGGATAATACAATATAAGTTTCCTGATTTGCCAAATGTACCATTTTGAGAATCTTAAATATAATTCCCTGAGGTTCAAACTACAGATAATTGTACCTCACAGGGCCATCACCTAAAATAAAGAAGAAAGCAGAACTGTGTCACTGAATGACATTTTTAATAGTTGACATATGGGGTCTACTTTTCAGAGTGATAAAACAAAGGTCATGTGCTCTTCAAAGAGCAGTAAACACATTTTCCTTCCTTTCCCTCTTTTCACTAAACCTTTTTGCTTTTTTAAAAAAAATCATCCAAGTATTTTCTTTGAAATGATTATTTATTTTACCCAACTGAGGAAATCAAAGGACTCAAACATTAGCCAGGGTGGTTTTCTTGAACATTCCAGCAAATGGAACTGAACTTGGTGCAGGGCTGGGCATATCTTAAGGATTTTTTTAATACTGAGTTACCTTGCAATGACACTGTTTACCCTTTTAATACATCCATTCAAATTGACACATTGTAATTGTGCATGTGTATGAGGGTACAGTTTGTGATTTTTATACATACATATTGTAAAATCACCCAGTCAAGGTAGTTAATATATCCATCATCTGATGTGTTTATCATTTCTTTGTGGTTGGAGCATTCACAAGCCTCTCTTCTAGCTATTTTGTAATGTACAATACCTTCCTGTTCACCATTGTCACCCTACTGTGCAATAGAACAGCTGAACATATTTCTGCTATTGAACTGTAACTTTGTAGCCATTAACCAACCTTTCCCCATCCTTCTCGCTTCCCTTCCCCTCCAAACTCAGATAACCACTACACTACTCTGTTTCTATATCAGCTTTGTTTAAGATTCCACATACGGGTGAGATCATGTGGTATTTATCTTTCCGTGTCTGGCTTGTTTCACTTAACATGATTTTTAAAAATGGGCAAAAGACCTTAATAGACATTTCTCAAAAGAAGACCCACAAATGGCCAAGAAGTATATCAAAATATGCTCATCACTAGTCACCAGAGAAATGCAAATCAAAACCACCGTGGGATATCACCTCACTCCAGTTATGATGGCTATCATCAAAAAGACAAAAGAAAACAGGCATTGGTGAAGCTGTGGAAATAAAGAGAACCTTGACAGTGTTGGTTGAAACATAAATTAATGCAGCCATTATGGAAAACACTATGGAGGTTCCTCGAAAAATTAAAATTAGAACTACCATATGGTCCAACAATCCCACTGCTGAGTGTCTAGCCAAAGGAAATGAAATCAGCATGTTGAAGAGATATCTGCACTCTCATGTGTACTGCAGCACTGTTTACAATAGCCAGAATAGGGAATCAACCTAAATGCCCAACAGATTAATGGACAAAGAAGACATGGTGTATACACACAATGGAATAATACTCAGCCTTATACAAGAAAAGCAATCTTGACATCTGTAACAATATGAATGAACCTCAAGGATACATTTACTCTTAATATATCTAGAGGATGCCAGGATTTAGCTATTGAAAGTCAACCTTACTGGAAGATGGCATATGATGTGGCTTCTGGGGTTACAAAGAGACAGTCACACATTTACATGCAGTTTCCCTTGCTGATCCATACATGCTGGGAGCATGTGAACAAATAATAAAGGCAGGGATTTACTTCTGGAGCAACAGTTATGGTACCTTTATCCATGCATCTTCCCCTCTCCATCATCTGTTTTTGCTACCCCTAGCACCTTGAGCACTGAGAAGGAAAAGATAGTACTAGCACTTCTCCATTGCAACCTCTGCAATAATAAAAGTATTGCTATATATTGAGGGCTTCTGCATCCCAGGCATCATATTCAGTACTTTTATAAATAATTTTTAATTCTTAAAATAAAATAACCCTTTGACATAGGTATAAGCCTATCTTATAGATGAGAGACAAAAATGTGGCTTACAGAATGCAAGTAGCTGTTTCCTATTCCTGCAGCACAGAAGCTAGCATTTGGACCCAGGCACAAAAACAACCTGCACAATTAGGCACTAAACTACCTTACCTTCCCTGTCCGGTGGACTTCTGTGGCTGTTTAGCATCAGTAGGAATTAGGCAAAGAGATGTAGTGCAATTAATGCCAGTGATGTGCTCAGATCTAAAAAGAAAACAAGAAGACAATTAAACATTGTTTGCCTTTTTTCTACCTGCTCTTACAATCCTAGTTTCTTAAAGAGCCACCCTTTGAACAACAGCAAAAATAGATCTGTGCCCAATGCCTTATTCTTTATCTACTTTGCAATACAACACTCACTAACCAGTTATTTTGGTACTACACTGATTAAATTTAGCAAAGAGAAATAAAAATATACAAATAATTTACATATTATATTTGGATTGCCATTTTTTATGTAATGTAGACTTATGTCTAAACTATCTCAGATAATTAAAAATCTGTCGATTTTGAAAGACAATTGGCCATGAAAAGAAAAGGCCTCATATCCCATTAGTGCTCTTGCATATATGAGAGAGAAGTACTGTTGTAAGTAGGCAGTCATTTTATTTAACTTAAGTGGATCCTTATAGCTTTGACTTTCTGATCCCTGGATTCAGTTCGTGCTTTCTTTCAAGTCATCCATCAATAAGAATTTCGGGTTGTCTTGCAATACAGCAGATATCTTTTCTCCGTACTTAAATAATGTTTGAAATTGCCTAATGTAACCTCATCAACAATGTGTTTACATTTCCACCACTGAGCTTTCTCATCTTCTTGCTAGGTCTCTGCTGTAACAGCAGATCCACTAAAATTGCATTTCTGAATCATAGGAATTGCTATGTGACACACATGGAAACTAGGATTGTCAAGAATTGAAATAGTCCAGCGGATTGGACATGTTCTGAATCAGATGTTGTGTGCAATCATACTGGCATGGTTTTCTTAACAACTATATGTAAAAGCAGATCAAATAGAATCCAAGGGCTGGAGATAAAATTGTTATAAATGATTAGCGTAACATTTTAATCATCCAAAAAGTTTATTATGGCCAATTTTAGAATTTGCAAAAGTTGTGATGACAGGATTGATAAATTATGGGTTATTGGCTATTATGCAAGGATAATGAAAATAAATGCATTGATTTGAGACTATGTATGCCAGCTTTACGCATATAAATAGACTTTAAAATCCTATTGTGTTTTATGGCTCCACATAAATAACAAAACAACCTCATGACTTACAAACAGAGCACGTGCATCCTAAACACTCCAATAAGATGGCTTGGTTTCTTCATTTAAACTCTCCTTATTAATGCCCATCTACGTGTGAATATATTCCTGCTTGAGAAGATACAGAAGAAAGTGAAATCAGTGCTTCTGAAACATTGATGTGCTTATGAATCACCCAGGAGAAACCCTGCTAAAACACATATTCTGATTCTGCAGAGAAAGGAAGGGCCTGACAGTCTCTGTTTTCAACAAGCTCCTGGATGCTGCTGCTGCTACGCAAGGCCCACTCTTTGAGTAGCAAAGTTATGTTTATTCACCAGCAAAATTAACATACAATGTATGTCACTGAAAGCCAAGTAGAATCTTACACATCATTTGGAAAGGTTTACATCCCTTTTCCTTCTTCCTCCTCTCCTCCTTCATCTCCTCCTCATCCTCCTCTTTCTTCTTCATCCTCTCCTCCTCCACTACCTCCTCCTCATCCTCCTCTTGCATCTTCATCTTCTTCTTCTCCTCTTTTTCTTACTGTCTTTATCAGCAAGGAAGTATTAATATTTTGGATTTAAAACCTCTTAACAGTATGTTTTCTGGAGGTATCAGTGTGTAAATTGCCAGATATAATTTGCAGCTGACCATACTGGTTGGAGTACTTGAGTGGCTCAGAGGCTCGCAGCCCCTGGACAGGAGCACAAAGGGAACCTCCTTGGATCTTCTTGTAAAAAATAGGCCACCGCATCGTCAATTCACAAAGCTCCCCAGCAGAAAAATCTGGAATCTATAAACTGGTCAGAACTGTAAATCTACAGATTAGAAGGTCATTCACGAGAATAAAGACGTGACATTTATGAAACGTTATGCAAGCAGCGCCTCATTTAACTAACTCTTTACTCCACTTTTTATTTCAAAATGATTTGCATTGGATTTTTCATAGAAAATGTAAATGCTAATATATTTTTTTATATTCCCCCAAGTAGAAACCAACTTAAGATTAAGGTTATGTTTTTAGGAATCAGTTACCCAAGGCCAGGAAAATAATGTGGTTAAAAAGGTGTTCATTAGTCTTATTAATTCAAACCTCAGGCCATTATTTTGTGAATTTCTGCAGTGGCAAACACTGAAATACCAAATTGCACACCTTCTTTTTTGGACGACAACAACTCTACTTAGAAAGCCATTGCTAAAGGAAGACATTGCACCAAGCAATTTAAATTTAAGTGGCACTGTTCACAATAGCAAAGACTTGGAACCAACCCAAATGCCCATCAATGATAGACCGGATAAAGGATTTGTGGCACGTATACACTATGGAATACTATGCAGCCATAAAAAAGGATGAGTTCGTGTCTTTTGCAGGGATATGGATGAAGCTGGAAACCATCATTTTAGCAAATAAGCACAAGAACAGAAAACCAGACACCACATGTCCTCACTCATAAGAGGGAGTTGAACAATGAGAACACATGGACACAGGAAGGGGAACATCACACGCAGGGGTCTGTTGGGGGTTGGGGACTTAGAGGAGGTATAGCATTAGGACAAATACCTAATGTAGATGACAGAGTGATGAATGCAGCAAACCACCATGGCACATGTATAACTAGGTAACAAACCTGCAGGTTCCTCACATGTGCCACAGAACTTAAAGTATTAAAACAAAAAAAAAAGTAGCAACTACTTTGTCAGTCTCAAACTTCCAAAACCCCTAAAGGAATCACATTAGTTTAATGTTGGCAACACCACACTTTACCCACAAACACACACACACACACACACAAATGAATTGAAAGAATATAATTTGATATTGACTTTATGTGAATGAATATAAAAATAAAACTTGGTTAACATCTGAAAGACCTAGAAAAGTGAATAAAGTCAGAGTCTACTTCCTTAACCTCAGTTTAACAAAATATATTTTATGTACAATCTTAAATTTTTCTTAGATCATTGATAAAGCTTTGTTTCTTTAATATTCTAAAGTATGTTTACTTCAGAAAGCTTTTCTTTCTAAAAGTCTTCTCTTTTTATCTTAAAATGGCATGAATTCTAGGAAGTTCCAATTTTATTTTGTGATTGACTTTTATGTTGATGAATATGCCTTTCTTTCTTTTCTTTTTCATTTGTATAGAAATCACATGATATTGTTTTCCTTTATTTTGATTAAAATGTTGTATTTGATGTTCCAGGAATAAAGTAGCTCACACAAATCAAAATGAAGATAAAACTTTGAATCTGAAAATTAGCCAGAAGGACCACCCGAGCAATATAGAAAAGCTCTAAATCAGCAGTACCATAAATCAGTCACACCATTCAAATTCACATTGTAATGAAATTTATTTTTGAGACAATTTACAAAATTCAGGCTTCACTATGTATTCAGTTCCATGTGGGGGCAGGGTGGGACCTGAGTGAAGTATTTACATCTTATTAATTCCTTTAATAACTTATTAGTCCAGACAACTTTTAATGTATAAACAATCGCTGCTCTGTTATCTAAACTTGGCAAATTATTCTGTGGATTCAGACACTGAGTTGGGTGGACTGATGGTTTTTTTGTTTGTTTTTGTTTTTTAAATTCAGAGGAAAGCGGGAACACAGTCCCCCACTACCACAAATTATGCAATGGAGTTTCTCACGCTTGAGGAAATCTCAGGGGTCAGCACATCCGGAGTGCAGTGGATAAGCCTCGCCCAAGGAATACCACCTTCATGATCATGGTATCTCCCCTGCTAGGTTATTTATTTATTTATTTATTTATTTATTTATTTTATTTATTTATTTTGGACTGATGGTTTTTTCAGTACCTTTAATCCCAAGACTCTGCTTTGATTAGAAAGATGCTCTGTCTGGACACGGTGGCTCACTCCTGTAATCCCAGCACTTTGGAAGGCTGAGGTGGGCAGATCACGAAGTCAGGAGTTGGAGACCAGCCTGGCAAAAATAGTGAAATCCTGTCTCTACTAAAAATACAAAAATTAGCTGGGCGTGCTGACAGGTGCCTGTAATCCCAGCTACTCAGGAGGCTGAGGCAGGAGAATCGTTTGAACCCAGAAGGCAGAGTTGCAGTGAGCCAAGATCGCGCCGTTGCACTCCAGCATGGGTGGCAGGGCAACACAGTCTCAAAAAAAGAAAAGCTCTAAGTGGGTAGCAGCCTAAATGAGTCAAACGCAATGTCCAGAGTGACTCTCATTCCCAGGAAGCACTTCATACTTGGACTGTTATACGCTGTCTTTATTACAGTCGTATTACAAAACTAAACCACCTATCACTGCTTTTCTTCTTTTTTTTTTTTTTTTTTTTTGAGACAGCCTTACTCAGTCACCAGGCGCCAGGCTGGAGCGCAGTGGCACGACCTCGGCTCACTGCAACCTCCGCCTCCTGGGTTCAAGTAATTCTCCTGCCTCAGCCTCCCGAGTAGCTGGGATTACAGGTGCGTGCCACCACGCCCAGCTAATTTTTGTATTTTTAATGGAGACGAGGTTTCACCATGTTGGCCAGGGTGGTCTTGATCTCTTGACCTCACAATCTGCCCGCCTCGGCCTCCCAAAATTCTGGGATTACAGGCGTAAGCCACCGTGCCTGGCCTGCTTTTCTTCTTATTAAAAATTAGGTGTGTGCTCCTTTTTCTAAATTCGGATCCTACAGAACAGTTCCATTATCCTTCATCCAAGGGCTAGCTAGTGAAGTTATTGTACCTAAATGCACTCTCAAATATGTGGCAAGGCATTTCTTCCTGGGAGACAGAGAAACACCAGCTTGGGAGGACGACCCTCCCGGATGCAGAAATATGGCCCAGATGACTTTTGAAAACAGCTCCTGGATCTATTTCTTTAACCCAGGTTGTCTTGTACATTTTATATTAATTATATATAAAGTGTTCTTAGCAGGACAAAGGCTTAATGAAATGGTGTGTGACCATCTTCTGGGGTGTCTAACAAACTGAATCTACACTGTGCTGTTTCTATCAGTGATATGATAAAGAAATGTTTGGTTTTCAATTATATACCTGTGATAGCATGTACTGGAAGTGATATTTTAAGCTCCCTCAGCTTTGTTTCAAGGCTTGAGTGTAATAATTCCTACGCAAATCATTGTGTGGCAGAGTTCACTGTCACACTGAAGCTGGAGAAAGAAACTTTTATATAGTAGTTGAAAGGGAGGGGAGAAATTCTAGGAAAATATATGAAGATCAGGAAACCAAATCAAGACTAGTCCTTCTAGCACCTTGAATTTTTTAATGCGAAATTACATAAAATAGACTCACTGTGTAAGGGTAGATGTGACTAATGTCAGATAAGAAACAGCATGAACCAAGTCCTTAGAATCACAGAGAACACTGATGGAGACCCATCGCTCAGAGACTGAGCGAGCCAGGGGCTGCGTCACACCGGGACAGCCATTTCATCAAGGGGAGTTGGGTTTGCTCATTTCTTTTTTTTTTTTTTTTAAATGGGGTTTCACCATGGTGGCCAGGCTGGTCTTGAACTCCTGACCTCAGGTGATCCACCCACCTCGGCCTCCCAAAGTGCTGGGATTACAGGTGTGCGCCTGGCCTCAAAGCTTGTATAGTAATTAGAGAAGGGATTCGAGTAAATCATTGAAGGTAATGTTGAAAGGCTGGCAGTACCATTTTTGCTTTTTTTTTTTTTTTTAAGATTATGTATTTGATTATATTTCCTTTATTTTTCTGATTGTACTCTTGCATCAGGAGGTGAAACTACTAGAATTTAAGAGAAAACAATATAGGAAAAAAAAAAACTGCCTCTAATTGCTTTTTTAAAATCCTTTTTATCAGCCCAATTGCAATTCTCTTTACTCCCCCCCTTCTCTCCATAGTAACAAGTCTAAGAGTATATAAATGAACTGAATTTATTAAAATAACCAAAGGGAGGGCACTTTTATTTTAATTACACCTCAATTACTGTCACTTTTTATAGGAATTTTTTCCTATCTGTATTTCTGGCCTGATGCCTTCAAACCCATGAAGAAAAAAAAATATGTACCCCTCAACCAATGCAGTGTCAAACCACCATTAAATTCCCTAAGCCTGTTTCCTGCTCATACCCTTGTGCCTTCACATTCATTTCAGTTATCAAACAGGAGAACATAGACATCCTCAGAATGTGCCTTGAACAGACTTAAACATTTACAAGTTAATAGCAGTAGTATCTTGACCAAAACAGGAGGTCTTGAAAGCAAGCCTTCTGTTACTCAAGACACTCTCCAAGGAAAGTTAAGTTGGAAGCCAGGACATGGAAAGTAAAAGAATGAACCAAGAAGGTTTTGTGAATGACAGTTTATTTTAGTCTCTGGATAGATTTTTGGATTCTTTATGTCAATATGGCATTATTATGATACGCATCCAGGCCTCTTTTCTACAACCTTCCTATCTGTTTTCACTCTGTCTCACAGCTGAAATGAGGTGATAAGTGGCCTCTTGACTGGTTTCTCCCCCAGGCCATCTGGACACTAGTTTATCTTTCTCTAGCCACCTTCCTATCCTGTTCATTTACTGCCCGTCTTCCCAAGCTTTTGAGTTTCCCCTGCACTGTCTAGAATGAATTTCCTCCTTGTAGACTGCTTTCTGAAGTCTCACCTAAGTCTTTAGCTTCGTCTACTACTCCTCAACCTAAACAGTCCATAGTCCACTCGGACTGATACCATAGTCACCTACTTCCCCAGTTACATTTCTTTTACTCTTTAAGGTCATTCTAGACTCACATGCTATTGTATGATATAATACAGAGAGACATTCTGTGTACGCTTTGCTTCTTAAGATGGAAACATCTTGCAAAACATAGGACAGTATCTTTTTTTTTTTTTTTTTTTTTTTTTTTTTGAGGTGGAGTCTTGCTCTGTTGCCCAGGCTGGAGTACAGTGGTGTGATCTCGGCTCATGGCAATCTCTCCCTCCCAGGTTCAAGCAGTTCTCCTCCCTCAGTCTCCCGAGTAGCTGGGATTAAGGCACATACCACGATGCTTGGCTAATTTTTGTATTTTTTTTTAGTAGAGACGGGGTTTCACCCTGTTGGTCAGGGTGGTCTTGAACTCCTGACCTCATGATCCGCCTGCCTTGGCTTCTCAAATTGCTGGGATTACAGGTGTGAGCCACTGCGCCCAGCCCAGGCCAGTGTTAACCAGGAAATTGACATACAATTTTATTCTTGCCTCCTCATCTTTTTCATTTGTTTTCCTTTTCTGAAAAGCCCCTCTTTTCTCAGCGCTGAAGGAATTCGTCTCACCTTTAAGATGTAGCTCAACTCTGATGCCTCTGACAAATTCTGGCCTGATGGTCCCATCCTGTGTCTCTCTCGCAGGTCATTTATTCTGTCATACTCATACTCACTGCCTGTACTGTGCACTTGGTGCGTACCGCAATTTGCTCAGTCACTTTTTTGAGCGTGTAGGATATGTTCCTAAAGACCAGGGGTTATTTTATTTTCCTTTAAAGTTTTTAAAAATTGAGATGGAAGACGTAACAAAATTTATCATCGTTCTCATTTCTAAGTATACAGTTCAGTAGTGTTAAGTAAGTGTATTCACATTAAGGGGCAACAGATCTTTAGAACTTTATCTTGCAAAACTGAAACTCTGCGTCTAGTTACAACTCTTATCTCCTCCTTTCCCCAGCCCCTGGCAACCACCATGGCACTTTCTGTTGCTATGAATTTGCCTATTTTAGATACAGTGTTTGTCTTTTTGTGACGGGCTTATGCACTTACGGACCTAGTATAATATTCTCCAGTTTAATCCATGTTATAGCGTGTGACAGGATTTCCTTCCTTTTTAAGACTGAATAATATTATAACATGTATAGACCACACTTGCTTATCCACTCATTTGTCGATGGACCCTTGGGTTCCTTCTACCTCTTGGCTATAGTGAATGATGCTGCTAGGAACATGGGTGTCCCAATGTCTTTTCAAGACCCTCCTTTTGATTCTTTACCCAGAAATGGGGCTGCCAGATCATAGAGTAGTTCTATTTTCAGTTTTTTGAGGAAAAGGACAATTTGGGAACTTCTATCTTTCAGCACTTAACCCAGGGCCATGCTTAGATACGTATATACACTAAAAATAAAGGGTTCATTCGATGAGTATTGGCTGCTACTGATAACCTCAGTAACAAGGCACAGCCCCCATTTGCTAGGGGCTTTGCCTTTTAAGTCTTACTACAGTGTTTGGTGAAACAGTTCAAGTAAGAAATACGGTTTTTAAAAATACTATTTTTGACATCAAATATGAGGCTATTTTACCTACTGTTCTCCTCCAAGCAACCATACACTTTGAAATAATTCCAACTGCATTTGGACTTTCTCCTCTATGAATGTGAATGTCTGTATTTGGGCTTGGTGTTTTTGCTGTTGGGTTTTCATGTGGGCATAGAAGCTAATGGTGACATTTCTACTAAAATTCATGTAGACTAAGCTGGTGTGTTGCATAAGGAAGAGTTCACTGCCGTGGTACATCTTAGGCCCTCAGCTTGTAGTTTTAACAGATGCCCCTTTGACCATTCAGATCTATGAAGACTCCATCGTCTTACAGTCAGTGTTTAAGAGTGCCCGGCAGAAAATTGCCAAAGAGGAAGAGAGTGAGGATGAAAGCAATGAAGAGGAAGAAGAGGAAGATGAAGAAGAGTCAGAGTCTGAAGGTAAGCTCAGACATTCGGGTCCTCTATGTTTTTGCCCTCCGTACCTGCATAGCTGTCTCCACAGGTGCTCACAAAAGAGACTTTAGAGTGGGGAGATCTGGACTGGAGCTCTTAGTCCACTTTGTCCTTGCTTGGCAACCACAGGCCATATACGTCACCCTGCTCGTGCTCAGTTTTCTCATCTGTAAGACTGAGGTCATAAAAATGACCTCCAAGCATGTAAAATGTTTAGCACAGGCCGGGCTCATAGCAAACACTTACTGTTTTATTTCTTTATTTTTGAGACAGGGTCTTACTCTGTCACCCAGGCCTGAGTGCAGTGGCGCGATCTCAGCTCACTGCAACCTCTGCCTCCCGGGTTCAAGTGAGTGTCCTGCTACAGCATTCTGAGTAACTGGGACTACAGGTACCCGCCACCATGCTTGGCTAATTTTTGTATTTTTAATAGAGATGGAGTGTCACCATGTTGGCCAGGCTCATCTCGAACTCCTGATCTCAAGTGATCCACCTGCTTTGGCCTCCCAACGTGCTCGGATTACAGGTGTGAGCCACCACACCTGACCTGCACACACTTTGTGAATGTTGCTTTTGAGTATTGGCCTACTCACATTTTCTACCAACACTGCTGTAAATGCCACCTATCTTCTATTCTTCAGCACAGTGGTTCTCAAACCTGGAGGGCTTGAAGAGTATGCCAGGGTTTGATCCAGTAGCCTGTGGCAGGGCCTGAGAGTCTACATTTCTGGCAAATTCCAGGGGAACTGATGCTGCTGGGCCCAGGACCACACTTTGAGATTCCCAGCTTTAGAAAATAACTGTCAAACTGAGTTGGAACTGTGAATTTTGCAGATTTTTTTTGCCAGCGGAGAGGGGTGATGAGGGAGTACTGATTCCTGTCTTTATTTAAAATTTTGATATTTTGCTTATCATGGACTTTGGGGCATTAATATTACCACCTCTTAGGATATTAGTTGATTACTGGAGTTTGGTGCCCCCTTAAATTTTACACCCAAGGTGAGTGCTTCGGTTGTTTTACTGATAACCCAAATATTCCAAAGGTTAAGGGTGCTGTCATAAGTTGAAAATTTCTTCTTAGTAGGCCATGTTGGCTCATAACTATAATCTGAGCACTTTGGGAAGCTGAGACAGAAGGACACTTTGAGTCTAGGAGTTGAAGACCAGCCTGGATAACACAGCAAGACCCTATCTATCTCTACAAAAATTTCTTAAAAAAGTAATAGCTAAATGTGGTGGAACATGCCTGTAGTCCCAGCTACTCAGAAGGCTGAGACTGGAAGATTGCTTAGTCTAGGAGTTCAAGGCTGCAGTGAGCTATGATCACACCACTGCCTTCCAGCCTGGGCAACAGAGCAAAACCCTATCCAAAAAAATTAACATATAATATTTTAAAACGTAAAATTTCTTCTTTCTCTTATGTGTGTCTTCACCCTATACCTCTCAACATAAAAAAACGGTATAGCTGGGCATGGTGGCTCATACCTGTAATCCTGGCACTTTGAGAGGCCAAGGCAGTTGGATCACTTTTTTTTTTTAGATGGAGTCTAGCTGTGCCACCCAGGCTGCAGTGCAGGGGTGTGATCTTGTCTCACTGCAACCTCCACCTCCCAGGTTCAAGCGATTCTCCTGCCTCAGCCTCCTAAGTAGCTGGAATTACAGTCATGCATCACCATACCCAGCTACTTTTTTTTGTATTTTTAGTAGAGATGGGGTTTCACCATGTTGGTCAGGCTGGTCTTGAACTCCTGACCTCGTGATCCACCCACCTTGGCCTCCCAAAGTGCTGAGATTACAGGTGTGAGCTACCATGCCCAGTTGGTGGAGACCCTTTTGAAGGGTCTCCCTGGCTAACATCAAGATTTTAGATTATGCTCTACTAAGAAATACAAAAATTAGCCAGGCATGGTGGTGGCCATCTGTAGTCCCAGCTACTCAGGAAGCTGAGGCAGGAGAATCACTTGAACCCAGGAAGCAGACATCATACCACTATACTCCAGCCTGGGCAACAGAGCGAGACTCTGTCTCAACAAAAGTATAAACATGCTTTTAAAAAATTATTAGGTTTCTAATTACATACTTAATACAGATGACTTGGAAAATATTAAAAGATAAAAAAACTTACATAATTCTATATCCTAGTATATATGTAATATGTTCAGAAGTTGCCTTCTAGTTTTTCATATACATAAATTTGTTTATAAAAACATAGCATAGGCTGGGCATGGTGGCTCACACCTGTAATCCCAACACTTTGGGAGGCTGAAGCGAGCAGATCACGAGGTCAGGAGTTTGAGACCAGCCTGGCTAATGTGGTGAAACCCTGTCTCTACTAAAAATACAAAAACATTAGTCAGGTGTGTAATGCACCTGTAGTCCCAAAGCTACTTGGGAGGCTGATGCAGGAGAATGGCTTGAACCCAGGAGACAGAGATTGCAGTGAGCCAAGATCATGCCACTGCACTCCAGCTTGGGCAACAGAGCAAGACTCCATCTCAAAAAACAAACAAAGAGAAAAACATAGCACACTGTTTTCTGACATGATTTTTGTACTGAAGATGAACACTTTCGATGGCAGTGAGGTTTTTCTACAGCAACATATATATTAATTTGTATAATATTATACATTAACAATCATTAATGAATGTACTAAAACTTGTTAATTAATCAGGCGGTTTCTCACTAATGCTGTCCTGAGCATTTTACCCATAAATTATTGAAAAGATTTAAAATATATGTGAAGCATACACATTGCCATATAGGATGGAGTTTCCATTCTTGCCCTGAACATACATGACTTTTTCCTGACATCCTTTTCTGTTCTCAGTATTCTAGTTAATGATTCTGCCTTTGTTACGAATTTAAACTTTCCCAAATTCATATAGTTATTCCTTTGTTCTAGCATTTGAATACATCTGCATTATGTATCTTAGCTATATATTTCCTTATTTTAGAGCCAGATTTCTGTTTCCAAAGAGCTGCTTTCTCTCCATCTATCAATTTAGTTTAACTTCTCAAGCCTTGGTGTATTAGTTTTCTATTGCTGCTGTAACAAATTACCACAAACGTGGTGGCTTTAATACAACACAAACTTATTACCTCATGGTTCTGTAAGTCACAAATTCAACATGGGTCTCCCTGGGCTAAGATCAAGATTTCAGCAGCCTGCGTTCCTTTCTGGATGTTCTAGATGGGAATCCCATTTTCTTGTTCATCCTCGTTCTCAGCAGAGTTCAATTTCTTGTGTTTGTTTGTAGAACTGCCAAAGTTCCCATTTTCTTGCGGGATGCCAGTGGCAGGCAGTTCCCAACGGTGTTCTTTGGCTCATTCCCCACCCCCACCCCCACCCACACCCCCTAGCACCAACTTTAAAGCCACCAATGACAGGTACAGTCCTTCCCATGTTGTGTCTCCATGAATCTCTCTTTTGCGTCCTCCTTTTTAGCCTCTTACTCTTCCACTTGGAAGGATGCAGATGATTAGATCGGGCCCACCTGGATAATCCACAGTAATTTTCCCATCTCAAGGTTAGATAATTAACATTCAGAGGTTCTGAGATTAGGATATGGACATCTTGTGAGGAGCCGATATTCTGCCCACCACATTTGGTATCTAGAACTTTTCATAGGTGCATATGGTTGTATCATAAAACCTTACGAAGCTGTTTGTAGGGCTCACCTGATGGTCCAGTTTATTAGCCTGCTTGTCCATAGTCTGTCAGGTGGGTTTTTTGGAGAGAGCTATCCACAGATGCACAAGCCTGACAGCATTGCAGTGTGCCACATTCCAAGTCACATTTAAATTATGCTCTACAGGATGCATTTTCTTACCCTTGTAGCCCGTCTTCTGCCCATTCATTTCCCATCCTCCTGTGTCAGGGAGAACCCACACCTGTATAAGTGGAGCTGTTTCACTTTGTCTTTCCACATTATTTAGAAATGCCCATTATGACTGGCTTCTGACATCTATTTCTTTTCTTTTCCTTTTTTGAGATGGAGTTTCACTCTTGTCGCCCAGGCTGGAGTGCAGTGGCGAAATCTTGGCTTACTGCAACCTCCCCCTCCCAGGTTCAAGCGATTCTCCTGCCTCAGCCTCCCGAGTAGCTGGGATTACAGGCATTTGCCACCGTGCCTGGCTAATTTTTCTGTATTTTTAGTAGAGATGAGGTTTCTCCATGTTGGTCAGGCTGTTTCTGAATTCCCAACCTCAGGTGATCCGCCCACCTCAGCCTCCCAAAGTGCTGGAATTACAGCTGTGAGCCACTGCGCCCAGCCTGGCATCTATTTCTTTAGACATCCCACATCTTTCCATTTTCATTAATAGGTAGGCCTTTTCATCTTGTCTCCTCTTCTTGTCTTAAGCTACTCCACCCAAAACCAAGGGCCTCACCTCATAGCTTGTTAAGCAGCAGACATTGGGTATAATAGAAACCTTGTATACTAGCATTTGCCAACCTTTGCCCCATTTGGGATGGAGGAAAGGCAAATGCTACCACCACACTTCAGTTCAAAACAGCCCAGCTCTCTTCTCTTCTGTTAGCTTATGTTTCTGTGGGAGATTTTAGTTTTGGAAATATTTTGTGGGTCCCTCTACTTCACAGAAGAAGTCTGGAACGGTATCATCTCTGATTCCTTCTGGAGCTGTTATTCCTTCTATGACAACATCTATTTCTAGATGCCTTGAGAATCACCAAACATGGTAGTCTAGCAAAGCCAGCTCCAATGAGAGACCCACATTTTCAGTGCCTTCACCATCAAATACCAAAAATGGTATTCTATGGATACCTATCCCAAATAGCTACCATGGAGCAGATTGTCTTTGTTCCTTGGGATATGTACCTGTATCTGTGATATTGTACCTTTAACTCTT
Source organism: Cacajao melanocephalus (assembly GCA_963573385.1). NCBI lineage: Eukaryota > Metazoa > Chordata > Mammalia > Primates > Pitheciidae > Cacajao > Cacajao melanocephalus. The sequence continues at coordinate 29,357 of CAUYLG010023730.1, read as the reverse complement.
CCAAGTGTTTTCATTTGTATCCCCAGAATAGTCCTGTGAAGGTGGAAATGGATGCAATCTTTCTTAAGGCTAATCTGGCAGAGCACTGTTAAAAATTTACCATATGGACATGTCCACCATACCTCCCTCAAATTCTGCCAAGATACATTGAAATAGGTTCACAGCAGCTTTGTTTATGCTGGCAGAAAAAGCAGGAAACTTCACCCCTCCTCAGTACGAGGCTGGTTAAGTAAATTATAGTATATCATGAGATGGAAAATGTTCAGGTATTTAAAAGAAATAGGCAGGTATGTATGAGCTGATACCTATAAATGTCCCACATATGTGAGTAAACTGCCAAGTGTAGAATATGGATATGTATAAAGATCCCTTTGGGATAACTATATAAAGAAGTATTTATGTGTGTATATATACATACTTGAATTCTTTATATTCTATAGAGAAAGACTTGTATAGAATATATGTAGAATTTCGCACATACACAGAGAAATGGATCTACTTGCAGGTATGGAAGTAATTACTAGAAAGAGTTGTAGGGAGAGAGACTAGGAATGGGGGAAAGGAAGCATTCAAAAGGGTTTTCTTTTTACTTTCCATTATTTACCTCTATGTTAAAAATATTATTCAACTACTTGAATCTACATAGGAAAAGTATTGGCCTTTAAAAAAAACTCCTTATATTTATTTATATTTTTAATAATACAAAAGTTCTATTTAATGATTGCCCAAATACCTCCACAAAGTAGGTAACACTACCCCTCGTTATCCTTGATCAGCCACTGGGAGACAAGACAAGGACCTAGCCTCGCTGGCCTCCGCGAGACCTCAGTCCCTCGTGTTGCCTGCTTAGCGTGACTGTATCATTTATCTTCCAAATGGAGATAGGCTGGCAGGTGAAAGGGGTCACTACCTAGGTAGAACCACGCAGAACAGGCATGAACTGGAAATGTTCTGGGCACTCTGGGATGTTTGTGTTGTCTACAGGTTGGTGACAGTCTTATCACCTATACAAAGATCTCCTTGCGATTACTTATTGGTGTCTATTTTATTTGCTTTGGTTTTAGCAAAGTCAGTCAAGGTGAAAATCAAGCTCAATAAAAAAGATGAGAAAGGCCGGGACAAAGGAAAAGGCAAGAAAAGGCCAAATCGAGGAAAAGCCAAACCTGTAGTGAGCGATTTTGACAGCGATGAGGAGCAGGATGAACGTGTAAGTATAGCCAATCGGGATGAAGGCGAAGGCGGAGATGCCCTCTCCACTGCTCGCTGGCCTCTTGCATTTCCATGCCCCTTCAGCCTTTATGCTTTACTACACAGGGGTGGAAATGTCAGGATTAGTGAGATTTCATTATTGAGGGATGTGAATGGAGCTGTATGATTTAAAACAAAGAATTGGGGGCTTTGTTTATTGCTTTTTAAATAGTCTTCAAAAATGAGAGACCACTGAATCAAGTTCCTTTTTCCCCCCTTTTAATCTTCCCAAATGCTTTCTTATAAATACGGTTTTCCCCAAAGCCAGTTAATATTTTATATCCATCACACCCAGCATGGTGCCTAGTACATAGCAGTAGATTAGATGGAAGAATGAGAAAAAGTGTTACGACATCAGAGTTACTGGCTCAAGTTGCTACTTAAGGGACTGTGTAAAAACTCATGCCTTTTTAAGTACCCAGGGGTGTTATTTTTAGTATTTGAAAAATTCAAGGAGCATCTATTGAGGCAGACCTTGAAATAGGTACCTTCCTGCGTGGTAGCATATTAAATACTGATGTCAGCATCATGAGATAGATCTCACTCTCAAAAAACGTGTTACAGAAATGGTTAGGTTATGTGTGTTTTGCCACAGATCACATACAGAGGTAGAATTCGGACCCAAGTAACATAACTCAGTCTAGTGTGCTACCCCTGACTGGTCAACAAGGTGGAAGAGTGGGCAGAAACTCCTGACACCTTGCCTTTTGAAGTGCCCTTCATTTCATCCATTCACTTTCCAGAGGATGGTTTTCTGGCACCCACATTATTTTCTTTCTGGAAAGATAGATTTCCCTTTGAGTGTGCTAGTTGGATTTACCTTCAACACATGACCATTTTCAGAATTATTATCTCACCCCAGCCTTAACCCTTGATGCAAGCATTTTCTCTAGAAGACAGGAAACGCAGGGTATTTTTTTTTTCCTCCCATGAATTTTCTAAAACCTAGGGCTGAAAACGAGAAAGTATTCGCCATAAACCTTCCCCACCAAAGAGAAAGGGCACACACACTAGGACGGAGGGTGGACACTGCTTTGGGGTTTTCAGTAAGAAAAACTTCTCAGCTTAGAGGCTGTTGACGCCTCTTTAATGTGTTTCTGTCCTCCCACGGAAAGAGATTTGGAGGGTTGTTTCCAAAATGTCATTTTTTTTCCCTACTTGCCTTTGAATGGTTTGTTGTTGTTACATCTGCTTCTTCTGGCAGGTGATGTTACTTCATTTTATCTTATTTTTACTTTTAGGAACAGTCAGAAGGAAGTGGGACTGATGATGAGTGATCGATACGGACCTTTTTTCCTTGGTAGAACTGAACTCCTTCCTCCCCTGTCTCATTTCTACCCAGTGAGTTCATTTGTCATATAGGCACTGGGTTGTTTGTATATCATCATCATCTATAAACTAGGTTTAGGATAGTGCCAGACAAACATATGATATCATGGTGTAAAAAACACACACATCCACAGATATTTGTAACATATTGTGACCAAATGGGCCTCAAATATTGAAACAAACAAAAAAGCTTTTGATGGAAAATATGTGGGTGGATAGTATATTTCTATGGGTGGGTCTAATTTGGTAACGGTTTGATTGTGCCTGGCTTTATCACCTGTTCAGAGGAGAAGATTTTTGTCTTTTGTAGCACCGATAACCAGGAGAAGCCATTAAAAGCCACTGGTTATTTTATTTTTCATCAGGCAATTTTCGAGGTTTTTATTTGTTCGGTATTGTTTTTTTTACACTGTGGTACATATAAGCAACTTTAATAGGTGATAAATGTACAGTAGTTAGATTTCACCTGCATATACATTTTTCCATTTTATGCTCTATGATCTGAACAAAAGCTTTTTGAATTGTATAAGATTTATGTCTACTGTAAACATTGCTTAATTTTTTTGCTCTTGATTTTAAAAGTTTTGTTGAAAACGCTATTGAATATTGCAATTATATAGTGTATTGGATGGCTTCTTTTGTCACCCTGATCTCCTATGTTACCAATGTGTATCGTCTCCTTCTCCCTAAAGTGTACTTAATCTTTGCTTTCTTTGCACAATGTCTTTGGTTGCAAGTCATAAGCCTGAGGCAAATAAAATTCCAGTAATTTCCAAGAATGTGGTGTTGGTGCTTTCCTAATAAAGAGGTAATTTAGCTCAACAAATGCAGCCTCTTTCTTTGAATTCTAGAGGATTGAAACCCTTGTGTCTGAAGTGGCAGTTTTCTGCAGAGGGCTGGGCAGGCTCTTGCTACAGAACACTTGATTGATTGATTGATAGGGAAAAAAAAAAAAAGAGGTTGAGAGAGCCTCCTTGGAGTGGTCCAGGTGTGTCACCGGGGAGCCTGTTGCACCCATGACGTTCAACTATTCAACAACAGAAGAGATGCTGCCATGGATCAAGCCATATGAAGTCCCTGCTCAGCCTTCAATTCTGTTTCTTAGTCAGAAAATCGATATTGCTATTTATGTCTTCTTTTGATTTTTAAAGGTTTCAAAAATAAATATTCCATCGAAAGACTGGTTCAGTGAACACCTATATACCCTCCAACTGAAATTCGACAATGATTTATCCCTACCCTGTTATTTTACCAAACCATCGGAAATAAGTTGTAGTCATTATGATGCTTTGCACCTAAGAATAAGGGTATCTCCTAGCCAACCACAGTCCTATATCATACCAAAAGGAATTAACAGTAGTTCCCTGATATCTAATAGACAAGCCATAGTCACATTGTCCCAACTGTTCGAACATTATCTTGTATTTGTTTGGTTTCAGCCAGGATCTTTTCAAGGCTCACACTTCGTAATGTTTGTCTCATTATCTTTTTTAATGGTCTCAAAAAAAAAAAAAATAGCACAAAGGTGGGCCCATTCTTCCTTAAGAAACTGGTAAATGGATAGGATCAAAATGGGAGCGTTTTCCTTCATCACTACTGGGTTGGTGAAAGCTTCCTTTTTTAGAATGATCTAAGGAGAACTCCAGGATCCTTGCTTTTATATATGATTTCCCAATGCTGTATCCTGCTTTGAGTCCTGACGGAAATTTGATCCACACAGAGTACAGTCCTCCTGAAAAACTTTGTCTCACTCAGTGTTGACCTTGTGTGTTAATTTCCAGTAGTCTGAGCAGTCAGGAGTTTCCCTTCTCGGTTGGTTTCTCGGGATTTACTAACTTCAATAGGACTGGAGACCTCTCTCAGAGTATACCATATTAGTTTCTTTTACTGAGATGATTTGGTATCAGTTCAAAGAAAACAATCGTCTTTCCTTGCTTCTATTTCTATGTTTTCTATATTTTTTGTGCTCGTTGCAATCTCTCCTTGGCTTCAGAAGGACTGCTGTTTCTAAAGCCCTCAAAACCACTGTCTTCGTGGTTCAGGGTATCTACTGTGTGAAGAATGTTCTCTCATCCTTCTGTTGCTGTTTCGTGTATTAGTCTCCCTAGCTATAATGGAAATGAGAGCAAGGGATGATTGGTGAGAACAGGAGTCTGTTCTCCCTTGGGTGTGACTGATGGTAAACTGTCCAGGTGATGAGCTTCCCGGTGCAAGGTGACTGCAGAGTGAGCATGCACTAACAAGTGGGTGGGCCATCCCGAGCATGTGCTAACGAGGGGGCATACCATCCTGAGCATGCGCATATGCAGACCTGTGGACCACATTGTGGCAGCTGTCGTGTTAGGCTCTAGTCTCTCGGAGCCCATTATTAGCCTCGTTCTTTCCAAGGTCAAATGATTTTTTAAGAACAGAAGAAGAATGCTAAGAGTATCCGGCTGTGTAGTGGGGGTCCTTTGATTGCATTATTTTATTCAACTACAAGAACCAATATGAGGAAGGCATAGTTCTTGTTCCTGTTTCACAAATAAAAGATAATGCAAAGAAGAGATCGAAGAGCAAAGGGCTGTGCACCAAAAGCTGGATTCGGAAGTTAGATTTGTTTGACTCCAGAACCCATATTCCTTTCAGCTTCGCCACCTCCCCTCAGTGAGTGAGGCCTGGAACTGATGTTGTTGATAAGCTTCAGGTGCCCATTTACCTGGCACTTACTGACAAAATTGGCTTTACAGACAAGTCCTGGCTCAGCCTTCTTAGCTCCCGTGGCGAGGTGGGCCTTTCCACTGAGACCCAGTTTTCTTGGCCGGGCCCTGCTACTCTGGCTCTTCCTTCACACAGTCCTCTGCAAGGACCAGGACGGGTCCCTTAGGTCCCAGCTACAGATGGTTCCTAAAGGCCACTGACTTAGATGTCACTACTGCCATGATCCACCCATGAGATATAATGCCATAAGCATACTTAGTGACCAAGTTCACGTTTGCCCCACCCATTGATAAAACCAAGAGTTTGCTGAGAAGGAAGTTTTTAGGTCCCATCAGCTGCATAGGTGCTGGACAGTGTATGCTTAGTGTGCAATTATTTCCAGTCCCATATCCAATCAGATTGGCATTCCTTCCCATGTGGAGGGTCTAGAGCCACCACCAGTGCCACCTGAAGGAAAACAGACTCCTTACTGTCCCTTATCCCAGCCTGGCCTCTTAGGTCCAGTGTTAGCTATGTGGAGCTGAGTTGGCACACATCACAGCTGGGTCTGCCTGAGTGAGTTATGCCACCAGCAACATGATTCTCAGTGAGACTATTTTCATAGGTCAGACCCTTAAAATGGTGTGTTCTAAATATGAACCTTTTAATTTCCCATGAGAGATACTGTATAGCCAGAATATACTGGAACCAGATTTACTGTAACAGGAATATAAACATTTAAAAAGACTTTTTTCCTCCTAAGGCTGCTTATTTAAGTATAATTTTTTTAGATGAGAAACTAGGATCATGGCCCCGAATTGGGAGTCAAATGTGTGCATGATTCTGGGTTTTGCCACAGCCTTATTTGGGTTTTGATTTCCTCTATAAAATGTGAAGAATTAGTGACTCGTCCTGTAATTGCAAGCTGTGTAGTTGAGATATACTGTTGTGTTGTCAAAGGTTCGCATTATGTTAGAAAAAATTACTTATAAATTAAATGTCATTGAAACATCCAGAGAGATTCTCAAGATCAAGAAATAGACTGGAGATGGCTTTTAAGGGCCCTTCGAGCACTGACAGTTTTGAAATCAAAGTGTGGTAGCCAAACTAGCAGCATCAGCATGACTCGTAAATACTGGAAATGCAAATTCATATGCCTCATCCCAGACCTACCGAATCGGAAACGCTCAGATAGGGGCCCCCTAATAGAACATGCCCTCCAGGTGTTTCTGATACATGCTCAAGTCTGAGAACACTACTCTGTCAGGCTTTTCATAATCTCCATTATTTCATTCCTGAGGAACAACATGAAGCCATATTGGTCTTGATTTAGATTATTGGTACGGGCATATATACGCAGCACACAATTGTCATTCTAGTAAAAAGAAAGTTAACATCAATGGGAATAACAGCAAAGGCTGAATATTTTTTTCTCTCTCTGAAACGGCTTTTCTGTCATGTACATTACAAGGCAGCAATCTTCATTTGTGTTTGACTTAACCTTCATTCAGAGTGATGTGGTGTAATACATGGGGGAAATATCTTTGGTTTACTTAGCAGAAAGGTAGAGACATACTCTCCCTTTATGAGTAAAAGTTTCTCCCATAAGAGTTTTACATTATCAATCTTACTACACAGATATCTTGAAGAAATGGGCAAATCTAATCCTTTTCTTAGAGTTTACTAAGAACTTGCATCAAACTAGATAAAGTACAATTTCTGTTCTTATTTGTATATACTGTCATATAGTGTGTGAATCTATTTTGCTTGGGGAGGAGTAATAAAAAAAGAGCATAGCGTGAGTAATAACGACTGATAGGGCTAGAATTGCTAAACCTTGGATTGGTCCAGGTGAACTATATTCATCCCTGGTGTTTAGGACATTGAGCTTCATAGAAGGCAAGTGACATGTTCCAGATGCCTGAGCCCCTTTATGCAAAAAGGTATTTGTGTTCTGTGTCACTTTCCACAAGGGCTAAGTTGAATAATAGAGGCAACTAAGTCTGGAGACTACAGGGAAGCAAGTTTTCTGTTTCTAAACACTGATTTTTTTTATACACAAGAACGAGGCCACCTTGTCTGTGAACCCAAGCGCAGTTATGAAGCACGGCTCACTGTTGGATTATAAACCTCCAAGCAAACAGACTCATAGTCCCTCAAGCAAATACAGGTATTTCTTAATTCTCTTGTAAAAAATTTAATTAAATTCCTCTTCTAGGATTATAAAATGGACATGCATACACCACAACCAGCGAAATAATACAAAGAAAATTAATTTAGCATCCACCCCCGCCCCCACCAGGCAATAAGCTTTAATCATCTGATGTGGTTACTTCTGCGCCTTTCCTCTTGCACACATTAACACATATATAGAGGCTATCAAATGCCACTTCCCCAGTTATCTCAATACAACCTGTGATGGGGCACAGTGGCTCATGCCTGTAATCCCAGCACTTTGGGAGGCCGAGACAGGTGGATCATTTCAGGTCAAGAGATCAAGACCAGCCAGGCCAACATGGTTAAACTCCCATCTCTACTAACAATACAAAAATCAGCCAGGCATGATGGTACGTGTTTGTAATCCTAGCTACTTGAGAGGCTGAGGCACCAGAGTTACTCGAACCTGGGATGCAGCGGTTGCAGTGAGCCAAGATCACACCACTGCACACCAGCCTGGGTGACACAGCGAGACTCCATCTCAACAAAACAACAACAACATATAACCTGATAATAAGATGAAGTTGAATTTATCGTTTGCTGTGGTAAGGGAGGCCACCACCTTGATGGAGTTTGGTAGTTTCTTTGAAGGAGGTCAAGATCAGATTTTATTGAAATTTAAAGTGTGTCGATATAGGGATTTGGCTGGGGCCAAATCCTATTTTTAGAACAACTTGCCTGAGTAAGAGTCTCCTGAAATAGTAAAGTGATAATAAAGACAATGGAATAGGAAAATCATTTTAATATGGCCAGTAAGCTTTGTGAGGATAGATGACTTTGGTTCTCAGCTCTGCTTTAAGGATGTTTCAGGATTTTATTCTTTTGTTTTTAAGTGCTGTATTATTCTTTGCAGCTTGCCTTTCTCACTTAACAGTACCTTGAATATTTTCCTCCAAGTTAACAGAGATTGAACTCATTTCATTTTTCTCTACTATAAACAACATTTAAACTCTTCTTTTTAATTATAAAATGGATTGTAGAAAAGAATAGTATTACCACTTAGAATCACTCCTATTATCAGAGAGAAAAGACCGAAAGTAAGAAAAGTACAAAGAAAAAAAAAATACTCATTACCACTCAGAGAGAATCACTGGAGACTTCCAGTTTTCGGTATAGCTTGTGTGGAACTTGGAAGTTATCTCTCACATTCACACAACAAGAAGAAAGCTGAACAAACCTGAAAATTAACAACTCTTATGAGATTTCTCAAAGAACGGAGTTCATGGAGAAAACACTGCCTCCGAAACCGAAGATACAGCCAGGCAGTATATGAGTCTGTTCCTGAGGTGCTATGAAGAACTACCTGAGAATGGGTGATTTATAAAGAAAAGGGGTTGAAATTGGCTCACAGTTTCACAGGCTGTACAGGAAATATGACTGGGGAGGCCTCGGGAAACGTATAATTATGGTGGACAGCAAAGGGGAAATGCACATCTTACAGGGCAGAAACAGGAGGAAGAGAGCAAAGGGTAAGATGCTATACACTTTTAAACAACTAGATCTTGTGAGAAATCACTATGAGGACGGCAAGGGGGAAATCTGCCCTCCTGATTCAGTCACCTCCCACCAGGCTCCTCGCCAAAATTGGGAATTATAATTTGACATGAGATTTGGGCAGGGAAACGAACCCAAACCATATAATTTCACCCTCAAGCCCTCCCAAATCTCATGTCCTCCTCACATTGCAAAATATAATCCTCCTTTCTTAACAGTCCTCCAAAGTTTTAACTCATTTCAGCATTAATTCAAAAGTCCATAGTCTAAAGTCTCTCTAAGACAAGTCTAATAAAAAGTTAGTTACTTTCAAGATACAGTGGAGGTACAGGCATTGGCTTAATACTCCCATTCCAAAAGGGAGACATTGGCCAAAACAAAGGGATTACAGGCCCCATGTAAGTCCAAAACCCAGCAGGATAGTCATTAAATCTTAAAGCCCCAAAATAATTTCCTTTGACTTCATGTCTTATATCCAGGCCACATCAATGCAAGGGGTGGGCTCTTAAGGCCTTGGGCAGCTCCAACCCTGTAGCTCTGCAGGGCTCAGCTCCCATGGCTACTCTCAGGTGCTGCCATTGAATACCTGTGGCTTTTCCAGTTGCAAAGTACAAGCTGTCAGTAGATCCAGCATTCTGGGGCTGGATAACAGTTGCCCTCTTCTCACAGCTCCATTAAGCAGTGCCCCAGTGGGGACTCCGAGTAGGGATTCCAACACCACATTTCCCCTCGGCACTGCCCTAGTAGATTGTCCATAAAGGCTCTGCTCCTGCAGCAAACTTCTGCCTGAACATCCAGACATTTCCACATATCCTCGGAAATCTAGGCAGAGACTCCCAAGCTTCAACTCTTGCCCTCTGTGTATCTGCAAGCTTAACACCACATGAAAGCCACCAAGGCTTATGGCTTGCAACCTCTGGAGCTGCAGCCAGAGACATATCTGAGGCCTTTTTAGCCACGGCTGGAGCTGGAGAAGCTGGGATGTAGGGAGCAGTGTCCCGAGGTGGGGCAGGGTAGCAGGGCCCTGGGCCTGGCCTATGAAATCATTCTTCCCTCCTAGGCCTCTGGGCCAGTGATGGCAGGGGCTGTAACAAAGGTCTCTGAAATGCCTTCAAGGCATTTTCTCCATTGTCTTGGCTATTAACATTCAGCTCTCCTTTACTTTTGCAAATTTCTGCAGCTGACTTGAATTCCTCCCCCAGAAAATGGGTTTTTCTTTTCTACCACATGGTCCTGTTTCAGCTTTTCTAAACTTCCATGCTCTGCTTCCCTTTTAAATATAAATTCCAGTTTCAGATCAACTCTTTGTGAACACACATGAGCATATGCTATGAAAAGCAGCCAGGCCAAGTATTTAATGCCCCGCTGGGTGGTAATGTTCTCTGGCAGATACCTTTAATCATCCCTCACCAGTTCAAAGGTCCACAGATCCCCAGAGCATGGGTACAGTGCCACTAGACTTTTTGCTACAGTGTAGCAAGAGTGACCTTTACTTCAGTTCCCAATATGTTCCTCATCTTCATTTGAAACCACCTTAACCTGGACTTTATTGTCCATTTCACTATTAGCATTTTTGTTACAACAGTTTAATAAGTGTCTAGGAAGTTCCAAATGTTCCCTCGTCTTCTGTCTTCTTCTGAGCCCTCCAAGCTGTTCCAACATCTGCCCATTACCCAGTTCCAAGGTTGATTCCACATTTTCATGTATCTTTATAGCAGTACCCCACTCTGTGTACCAATTTTCTGCATTAGTTTGTTCTCGCACCCTGCTATTAAGAAATACCTAAGACTGGGTTACTTAAAGAAAAGGGGTTTAATTGGTTCATGATTCCATAGGCTGTGCAGGAAGCATGGCTGAGGAAGCCTCAGGAAACTTACAATAATGGCAGATGGTGAAGGGGAAGCAGGCATGTCTCACATAGCAGAAGCAGGAGGAAGAGAGCAAAAGGAGTGGTGTTACACACTTTTAAACATCCAAATCTTGTGAAACTCACTCACTATCATGAGAACTGCAAGGGGGAAATCCACTCCCAAGATCCAGGCACCTTCCACCAGGCCCTTCCTCTAATGCGGGATTACAATCTGACATGAGATTTAGACACAAATCCAAACCCTATCAAATGGATACAGACAATCATGACCTACAGGAGCAGAAGTCCAAGAGTAGCAAACTCACCAGCACCAGAGGAGGAAAACAATCTGTAACTAATGAATTGCTGGAGGTTCAGTGTGGACAGTTTGAGAGTAAAGAAATCCAGGGGATCCAGTCTTAAGGCACCCAAGCTTTGTGAATTTTACCTCCAGGAGACTTATTAGATGCTCACAGAAGATCAGAACAGTATCACTTTGTATTTCCAGCAGTGGGAAGGGAAAAGCAAATATTTAAAGAGAGACCAGAATATTCTGTTCTTCTTAACAGGCCTGCCTTCAAGAGTAACTACTGTATCAGAGCCTAAGCCATGTGGAGGCAGGAAATCCCAACTAGAATATTCTCTAGCCTTCCTGTCTCTCTAATGGGGGCAAAAACAAAAAACAAAACTAAGAAGCACTCATGAAGGTTACAACCCAGGTGCATATGCTCACTAAAAGATCTAAACCTAATTATAAGATGATCTAATGCTTTTTCCCCTCCTAACACCTTACCACCACATCAACAAGGCTCCTGTATAATTACAGGGCAATACAAAGGAAAGAACTGTACATCTCAGGTGATATTTTTAAAATCTCTAAGGAAACTCAAAAGCAACAAGAAAGATAAAAATAAGGACACCAGAGGAAAGCTTAGCTTTAGGTACTTACGGGTACAGCAAACAGTAAACACAGCCTAACCTTTAGCCAGATAAACATAAAACCTCACACTAAGGCCTATTTATCTAAATTCTTTCTACCCTGTACATCCTGTGTGCTTGAAACAAAATATTGCACAAAAAAAAATTTAAAAATACACTTTGAAGAGACAGAGCAAGCATCAAAACCAGACTCAGATACAGCAGAGATGTTAAATTATCACCATAAATTTAAAACAACTATAGTCAATATGCTAAGTGTTCTAATGAAAAGGTAGACAACATGAAAGAACAGATGGGTAATGTAAACAGATAAATGAAGACTCTAAGTATCAAAAGGAAATGCTAGAAATCAAAATCACTGTCACAAAAATACTGTCTTGGGAGGCTGAGGTGGGCGGATCCCAAGGTCAGGAGATCAAGACCATCCTGGCCAACACGGTGGAACACTGTCTCTACTAAAAATACAAAAAAAATTAGCCAGGCATGGCGGCATGTACCTCTAATCCTAGCTACTCAGGAGACTGAGGCAGGAGAATTGCTTGAACCCGGGAGGCGGTAGCTACAGTGAGCTGAGATCGCACCACTGCCCTCCAGCCTGGGTGACAGAGCGAGACTCCATCTCAAAAAAAAAAAAAAAAAAAGAATGTCTCTGCTGAGCTCATTAGTAGGCTGGACACAGCCAAGTAAAGAATTAGTGAGTTTACAGAAATGTCCACAGGAACGCCCACAACTGAAATCCAAAAAAAACAACAGAACATAATATCCAAGAAGAGTAGCACAAGTATAAAAGGGATAACACATGCATAATGGAAATACCAGAAGGAGAAAGAAAGAGGAAAAGGAACAATAAATATTTGAAGCACCAGTGACAGAATTTCCTAGATTAATGATAAATACCAAACTACAGGTCCACAAAGCTCAGAGAACACCAAGTAAGATAAATACCAAAACAATTTACATCTAGGCATATGGTAATCAAACTGCAGAAAATCAAAGAAAAAGAAAAAAACCTCAAAAGAAGCCAAAGTGGGGGAAATGCCTTGCCTATAGAGGAGCAAGTGTAAGAATTACATTAGACTTCTCTTCAGCAATCACGCAGGCAATAAGAGAGTGGAATAAAATACTTAGTGTTGAAAGAATCACCAACCAAGAATTCTGTACCCAGAGAAATTTTCCTTCAAAAGTGAAGGAGAAATAAAAACTTCAAACAAAAATTGAAGGAATTTATCACCAGTAAACCTGCCTTGCAAGAAATGTTAGAAGTTTCCCTCATGCCTGTAATCCCAGAACTTTGGGAGGCCAAGGCGGGTGGATCACTAGGTCAGGAGTTCAAGACCAGCCTGACCAATGTGGTGAACCCCTATCTCTACTAAAAGTACAGAAAATTAGCCAAGCATGGTTGCACACACCTGTAGTCCTGGCTACTAGGAGGCTGAGGCAGGAGAATTGCTTGAACCAGGGAGGCAGAGGTTGCAATGAGCTGAGGTCACACTACTACACTCTAGCCTGGGTGACAGAGCAAGACTTCATCTCAAAAAAAAAAAAAAGGAGGAAAATGCTATAGGTCAGAAACTTGGATCTACGTAAAGAAAGGGAGTATTAGAGAAGAAATAAAGTAAAATAAAACCTTCTATTTCTCATATTCCCTAATCGACAGGTAACAGTTTGTTCAAAATAATCATAGCAATAATGTATTCCATGATTATAGCTCATGGACGAGTGAAATGAATGACGACAGTGTTATAAGGGATGGACAGTGGCAGATGGGAATACTTTATTATAAGATATTTAAACTACCCATGTAGTTGTCTAGTATTATTTGAAAGTGAACTGGAATAGTTGTAAACGTATATTAAAAACTCTAGAGCAACCACTAAAAAAAGTAATAATAAAAAATGCATAATTCACATGCTTAGAGAGGAGAAAAAGTAAAATCATACAAAATACTCAAAACCAGATGAGGCAGAAAAAGTGGAAGACAAAGAAAAAACAAGGGCAACAACTGGAAAATAGTAACAAACATGGTGGGTATTAATTCAACTGTATCAATAATCACTGGGACATCACTTCTTTATTTTTTTTGAGACAAAGTCGCACTCTGCCACCCAGGCTGGAGTCTAGTGGTATGATCATGGCTCACTGTAGCTTCGACTTCCTGGGCTCAAGTGATCTTCCCACCTCAGCCTCCTGGGTAGCTGGGACTACAGGCGTGTGCCACCACACTGAGCTAATTTTTAAAACCTTTTGTGGAGACAAAGTCTCATTTTGTTTCTTAGGCTGGTGAACTACTGGGCTCAAGCCATTCACCTACCTCAGCCTCCCAAAGTGCTGGGATTACAGGCATGAGCCACCATGCTGACCTAAAACATTACTTTAAATATACCAAATTAAAAGACAGAAACTGTCAAAGTATACCAAAAGAACAGGAGTCAGCTCTGTGTTGACTATAAGACACTCACCTTAAATATAAAGACATATACAGATTAAAAGGAAAAGGATGGTGAATGATCTCCCATGTTAACATTAATCAAAAGAAAGCTGGAGTACCTGTATGAACATCAGACAAACCGGACTTCAGATCAAAGAAAATTATCAGGGATAAAGGGGTACATTACATAATGCAAAAACAGTTAATTCTCTAGAAAGAATCACTCTTAATATTTACTTCCTTTCCATTTTTTCCTGGTTAAGTACCTTTGCCCCAGGTTTATTAAGATATTATTCCCAAGCAATAAAATTTGTCTTCTTAAAAGTAGAGTTATGGTACTTATGTACAGTCATTAAACATCTCCATGATCAAGATAGAGCATTTACAACACCCTAAAAGGTATTCTCACACCCCTCTGCAGTCAGTCTCTACCTCACCCCCAACCTCAGGCAACCACTGATCTGCTTTCTGTCACTATAGTTTTGCTTTTTCTAGGATCTCATGTAAATGGAATCACATAATATGTAGTCTTTTGTGTCCGATTTCTTTCAATTAACATAGGTTTTAAAAATTCGTTTATGTTCAAGTATTTTTGTGCCTTTTCTAAATGTTGTTTCCAGCTCTTGGCCATTAAAAATAAGGCTGCTGCGAACACTGACATACAAATCTTTGAGTGAACATGTTTTCAATCCTCTTAGGTGAATACTGAGAAATGAGATTGCTATATATGGTAAGGATTTAACTTTATACGATAATAGCAACTGAATATCTGTATGGGAATAAAAATGAACCTCAACCTTGACCTCATAACATACACAAAATCCAACTCAAAATGAATAAAAATAGATCATAAAATCAAGAGATAAAAGATTACATTTCTAGAAGAAAATATACAAGAAAATTTTTGTGGTATTGAATTAGACAAAGATTTCTTAAACAGGACAGAAAAACATGACCGATTCAAGAAAATGTTGATAAAATGTACTTCTTCAAAATTAAAAACCTTTGCTCTTTGAAGGAGACAGTTAAGAAAATGGCAAGGCAAGCCACAGACTAGCAAACAATATTCACAGCATGTATCTGAAAGAGAGCTTGT
The DNA here is from genome assembly GCA_963573385.1 of Cacajao melanocephalus. NCBI lineage: Eukaryota > Metazoa > Chordata > Mammalia > Primates > Pitheciidae > Cacajao > Cacajao melanocephalus. The sequence goes on along the minus strand of CAUYLG010023730.1, from coordinate 14,078 downwards.
CCCTTGAATTTTTACATGTAAATATCTCTTACGATTCAACAAACAAGCTATGTGATAAAAATATGGGCAAAAGAGTTGAACAGATGCTTCACAAAGGAAGATGTCTGAATGGCCAATAAGCACATATAAAGATGTTCAACATCTCTCATCAGAGAAAAGCCAAATAAAACCACAAAGAAATACCACTACATACCTACCAGAATGGTTACAGTTAAAAAGATTGACAGTAGGGACCTTAACAAGAACGGAGCAACTGGAATTTATATATTGCTGGAATTTATACATTTATACAGTGCAAAAGGGTATAATCACTTTGAAACTCATTTTTTAAATAGCTGTATGATATTCCAGTGCATAAGTGTGTCACAATTTAGATGACATTGCTCTTCTAACAGGTATTTGGGTTGACACCAGTTGGGATTCTTCCTCTCCTTTAGGATTAATTCTCACAAATAATTGAAACCAATTCTTGCTACAAATTTTGTCTCTATTTTTTAAACAATAAGCCAATTTAATTTAATTTAACTTTTTTTTGAGGCAGAGTCTCACTGTGTTGCTCAGGCTGGAGTGCAGTGTCAGGATCTCGGCTCACTGCAACCTCTGCCTCCCGGGTTCAAGCAATTCTCATGCCACGGCCTCTCAAGTAGCTGGGTTTACAGGCATGCGTCACCATACCTGGCTAAATTTTGTGTTTTCAGTCAAGACGGGGTTTCACCATGTTGGCCAGGCTGGTCACAAACTTCTGGCCTCAAGTGATCCACCCACCTCAGCTTCCCAAAGTATTGGGAATACAGGCGTGAGACATCCTGTCGGGCCCCAATTTACCTTTTTATCATTGCTGGAAACACTTTATTTCTAATTATAGTCAATTAATATAAAAAACGACTGAAAATGATTGTTTTTTTCTTCAATCATGTTTATGCTTGGTTAAAGCTTCCTGACACTTATTTTCTTTTTCTTCTTTTTAAATTTTTTTTGACACTTATTTTCTTAAGAAGTCCATCTTCCTCTTCTTTTAAAGAGGACCTGCAAAATTACTTTACCTTGTCTTCTTTTCCTTTAAGCCCCTTATTTGTTAAAGGAGACGCTGAGTTTTCTCTCAGCTGCTTCTGCTGCTAATAAGGGTTTCTTCAGAAAGCAAAGAACCCATATTTTCCCTACCATTGAACTTCGTAAAATGGTCAGTGTGCTTCTGGGTGCCCCAGGCAAGAAGAGCCTGCCTCTCCAAATAGCAGAGCCTTGAGCCTAGTTCTTTGCCAGCTCCCTGAGCTGACAGGAGGAATCTCAAGAAAAAGTACAAATTTTTCTTCACCTCTAGACTTCTGGAGAAATTTTCTCAGGCTGGTAGCTCTTGGTGAAACTGATCCATAAAGGTGATACCAGTTTAAATTACCTCTCTGTGGTGAGGATAGTCGTTTGTTGTTTGCTAAGAAGTAATGTTAATAGAAATAACATTATTTCACTAATTTTTAGTAGGTTTGGCATGTGGAATATTTGGAGTAAATGTGACTGCAAGTGAGTGTGTCTCTGGAGAGGGACAGCCTGATAGTAATAATGTATATCAAAACAATATTACACAGATTCAAGCAAGAGCCCCATATATAAATAACTATTACTTCCAGGAAAGGACCACTCTAATGGACGTGGTGTAGTTTCTTTGTCCTATACGGTATTAGAAAGGGACTGCACTGTTTTGCAGGGCACGAAGTATTCCAGGTGTGTAATTCTGAAATTCTGAACACACTTTCATCAGTGGGCATTTGAATCAGCCAACCCAGCAGAATTTCTTTGTTTTTCTTCTTCTTCTTTTTTTTTTTGTTTTGTTTTTGAGACAGAGTTTGGCTCTGTCGCCCAGGTTGGAATGCAGTGGCCTGATCTTGGCTCACTGCAACCTCCAACTTTCAGGTTCAAATGATTCTCATGCCTTGGCCCCCCCAAGTAGCTGGGATTACAGGTGTGTGCCACCACAGTGGGCTAATTTTTGTATTTTTAGTAGAGACAAGATTCACCTTGTTGCCCAGGTAGATCTTGAACTCCTGACCTCAGGTGATTAACCCACCTCGGCCTCCCAAATTACTGGGATTACAGGCATGAGCCACTAATCCCGGCCAACCTACAAGAATTTCTACAGATTTACTGGAAACATTACTGTGAGTCCAAGTTCTTAATAAACAACCAAAATAGAGACAGTTTCCCTAAGGTTGAATATCAGTTTCCATTGCTTTCAAAGTCTATTCCCAAATTTCAGCCTGTTGCTCTTTCCTTTAATGATCTTCATTTTAAAACCATATTGAGGGTACCCCATGCCACGTCCTATGCTCAAAGCTGGGGTAAAGACCAAGGTTAACCCACTCAGTAGCTGCATCTCTTGTATAGAATCACAAAGAACCCCTCCCTGCCCATTCCAGTATACTCCTCTCTTCTCCAAAGCCAAAGCCAACTTTTTTTTTTTTGGAGACAAGGTCTCACTCTGTCACCAAGAGTGGAGTGCAGTGGTACGATCACGGCTCACTGCAATCTTGACTTCCCTGGGACAAGGTGATCCTCCCACCTCAGCCTCCCATGTAGCTGGGACTACAGGCGCACATCACTACTCCTGGCTAATTTTTTTTTTTGTAGAGAATAACAGTCTCATTATTGTCCAGGTTGATCTTGAACTCCTAGGCTCAAGCAGTCTCCCTACCTTGACCTCCCAAAGTGCTAGGATTACAGGCATGAGCCACCACGCCTGGTCTCAACGTTCTTACTTAAAAGGAAAATCTGATGCAGTCATTACCTAGCTTAAGACCCCTGCAGTGGTGTCTCATCACCCAATGAATACCAAACTCTTTTACCTGCTTTATAAAGCTGAGCAAGTGTAAAACACAGCATCTGGCCTTGTTTATAGACTGTGTGATAATCATAACTTGGATTTGGTTCAAAGTTGTTTCACTTCTGTTAACTTCCAAGCAAGCAAGCAGTATAAAAGATGTACATCAGATAAGGATACTAGTACATCAGCACCCCGGGCAAAGATACCAGCATGTGACACACTACTCTGCAGCCTTCCCTCAGCAGCTTACAGAGGGATATTTATAGGCAGCACAGCCCACACAGAATGAGAAGCCCACTGGGTCAGAGCAGCTCAGTCCCCAAAAGATCTTACAGGATGTGAGAACTGGAGATATTCCACATAAGCCAATATAAATACACTAAACCCACAGATTTTTACATCTTTGAAAGACATCAGTGCCTTTCAATCTATGATGTCATAACTTTAATTGGCAACAATTATCCTTTCTTAGCAATACATAAAAACACATTTACAATTTATGATGCCTTAGAGTCAATAAAATATTGTGGTTTTACTTTCCTTTTTAAACACACATTTTATGTAGCATAATATGTGCACTTTCCTGCACCTTACTTTCTTAATTTACCTAAATGAACATTTGTATCAGTGCATAAAGAGCTGCCTCATTCTTCCTAACCACTGCAAGTATTTCATTTTATTGACAATTCCATACTGATGGGACATTCTGGTCATTTGTACTATGTGTTTATTTATTGAGCTGAAAAGGATGAATGCTATAAGGAAGTGAGAGCCAAGTGCAATGGGGACAGAGAGACTAGGGGTGAGGACTCTGAGGTTTTGTTGTAGATGTAAAATTAGGTTTGAGACTGGAGGGAGAGCGAGCCACAAGACAGGACAAACTGTTCTTGAAATTTCAATCTTGGTAGGCCATCAGAAACTCACTCACGATCTGCCTTTGAAAAAGTGAGCTTAGAATGTGCAGCTTTCAAACAATTCACAAGAAATGTCTGCCTGAAGCTTCTTTTATCTGCTCAAAGCCCATTCAGCAATCATGGAAGATTAATTCTTATCTCACTGTGGTCAGATGGTATTGGAAATAGTCATTACTCACTTCCTTCATCAAGCTGACAAAGGACACATGGAACTAGATCCAAAAGGGGAGATAATGAAGGACTTTATTTGATGATGATGATGATGATCTGAACAAGACAGAAACTTGCAGTGGACTCTTGGAGAGAAGTGAAAGCATGAGGGCTGAAGAATGCAGGTTGGGGTAAAATAAATTGACAAAATGAAAAAAGTTAAATCAAAGTAGCCCCAGCCTGAAGAAACTGCAGATGTAGTGTTCTTCTGCATTCAGATTTGGGAATAGCAGCATTTTAGAACATCACCACAACACCAGCAGAGTGGAGGGTGGCTAATTCCTTAACTTAGCTCCTTCTTCCCACTCTAGTTCCCATTAGATTGTGATAAAAATGGCAGCACACACACACACACTTGAGTCTCTTCAACAGTTGTGTGAGGTAGCCACTATTATTATTTCTCTTTTACAGACAAGAAAATGGAGGTTTAGAGAAATTAAGTCATCTGCCCAGGGTCCCCCAGCTAGTAAATAATGGAGTTGGGATACAAACTCCAGGCAGACCAGCTCCAGAGTCCTTGCTCCTAACTAGTACTTCAGTTGGAACTCCAAGCTACTTCTAAGGGTTTCTTTTCTGTACTAGACTATACACTTCTTTGAGGACACAGATTATGTTACTCATTTTGGGGTGAACCTTCCCCCTTCACCTAGCTAAGTAATATGCACTGAATAAATGCATTAAATTGAATATGCATTATGCCAATCCCAGTTCATAATCTTCCCACTGGATTATTCCATCTGGTTTCAGCGTGTTATAACCCGGCATGCCTTCACTGTATGAAACAGACTCCAGTCAGCGTTTGTCTAAAACACCGATCTGATCTGAATTGTCATCCTACTTAGATCATTTTGAGTTTTTTTTTTTTTCTTGCCCTCAAAGTAAAGTGTAGGTCTTTGGCATGACCTACAAAGTTTTGTGAGGCTTGCTGTTCTCTGCCTCGCAAAATATACTCTAGACTAGTACTGGGCAATGGAAATAAATTGTGTAATTTTGAATTTTCTAGTAGTCACATTGTAAAAAATCAAAAAACAGATGAAATCAAATTCAATTATATATTTTACTTAACCCAATATATTAAAAATATAATTTCAGCATGTAATCAATATTAAAAATATTACTGAGATAGTTTACGTTTTGCTCATACAAAATCTTTGAAAACTAGTATATATTTCACATGTGGTGCATGTCTCAGTGTGGACAAGCAACATCTCAGGTGTTTAATGGCCCATATGGCTACCATATTGAACAGCACAGCTTTAAGCCTATGAGTCTCACACTTTAGCTGCATCAGAATCACAGATTACTGGGCCCAAAAACAGAGTTTTTGATTCATTAGGTGTGAGGTGGACGTTACTCTGAGACGCTCACAGGTGATACTGATGCTGGTCTCTGAACCACATTTGGAGAATCACTGCTTTAGACAGAGATTATAAACTAATAGCCATAGGTTGGATCCAGCTGGCAGACCATGTTATTGGATCACACTGTGTTTTAAAAATTTTCTAATAACCAACATTTAAAAATCGGCCAATTTCTCATGAAAATCTGAACTCCAAGTTTCTGTTGGAAAATTTGTAAATATAATAACACAGGGCTATGCTTCTGCCTGGAAGTAGGCAGTGGAGCCAAATTGCAGTGCCCTTTCTTGAAAGGTCATGAAGGCCCACTTTACTTACATTACTGAGGCCCCTGCTGTAATTGAGAAGCCATTCCAAACCCTAGGCGTTCTGGGCTCCCCTCACTTCCTAAATACATCGAGCTTCTCAATCTCTCTTGCCTCTGGGACTTTGCGCGTGTGGTTTCTCTATCCTGGCTAACTCTCACTTAGCCCTCTGGCTTCAGCACAGACAGCACTTTCCAGAAAGCCTTCTCTGCTGTCTTCATGATTGAGTGTAAATGCCCCTTGTGTGCATTTCCACAGAAGCCCTGTATCTCCCACCAAAGCCATCACACCTTACTATAATGTCTCACTGGCTTACCTGCCCTCCCCATCATTCTGAGTTTTTCCCATCATTATGAGTTTTCTGAAGGAAGGGAACCACTTCTTTCTTACTTGCCACTGTGTATTCATAGAACCTAGTCCAGTAACAGAATGGCACATGGCAGGTGTTTAATAAATACTTGCTGACCAAGTGAATGAAGATCTAAAACTGCTAGAAGAGGTCTTTAAATAATACTGGCCAGCCTTGGACTTTCTCCTAGGTGGCTGCTATGGAATCTCGGTTTTAATCCTAATTCTAGAAGCAACAATAACAAAAAGCAAACTGCAAATTTTAATTAAATTACTCTTAAAACTGAAGCTCAAGAAGAAAAATGAATTTAAACTCCTTAATTATTTCAAATATCCCACAAGTTTGAACTTGAGCTTTATTTCACCCTGCTTGGATTTGCTGAAAGCCAGAAATAAAGAAATGAAGTACAATACTATTACATTATCAAGCTGCAGACTCCTCCTGTGTATCACCTGCACTGCACCGTCATCTTGCCAGTTTAAAGTTAAGAGAAAATTCTTTCCTCAGAATAGAAGAGTCGATATTATTTTAGAGACTCTTGGAAAAAGTTTAGAGGAGCATGGGAGAAGAAATAGGAGAAAGAGATTGAGATTCTATATCCACACTCACATAATCAGTGTACTAAGCACTTAGGGAATCACAAAGATATGAAAGAAATTCTCCTCTTTAAGAGCTCAACGTCTGCTAGAGGTGGTAAGACATGGACCCAAGTAAATGCAATGTAAGGTGGGAAGAGGCAAGCGTCATGTGATAGGTGAAGAATGTCATACGGGAATTCAGAGAGAAAAAGCTCTTCCTGCCTGGGGAGGGAGTTGGAAATTTTGCATGGTGTAGGTCACATTTGACCTGGTCTTGCAATAAAATTTAAAATATACATTTTCTTCAGGGAATTAAATTTCTTGTCAAGTACATTCAAAAGTTTTTTTTTCAAAATGTGAAGTATATGAGAAAGTAGGTTAGCTTAAGAAAAAAGAGCACCGTACAAAGGCCCTGGGAAGCAAGATTTTAGAGCCAGATCTTTCTGGGACTGAGTGTTCTCATCTGTAAGCTGAGCTGATAATAAATGATCTCTGAAGTCCTTTCTGGTGCTGTCGTTCAATGAGTGTCTATATTCTAATTTTTATGCTGATTAGACTTTTGTGGTTAAATGCAATTAGTTTTGCTATGTGCTTCACGATAAACTCAAGTTTTTGGAACCCTTCATTATGCACAGAGGCAGTCACGTCTTATTACTTAGGAGAAAAATGAATTGTCAACTTTATCTGAAGAAAATGATCAGAGATTATGTGTCTGGTGGGGAAAAGCGATTCTTATTCAAAAGTGAAATAATGACTTCAGATCTTGAAAAAATATTGAATGCTTGGAGTCACGTAATTAAAGAAAAAAGATTGCATGTGTAAGTTCCCAGATGCAATGGAAATAGGCAATGCATATGTCATTAAATAAATGGTATTTTATTAGTCTTGACTAGGTAAGGAGAGCAAAGGAAGAAAGAACTTGCTGATATATTTTGTCCAATTTATTAAATCCTGCAAAATGGCATTCAGTTTATTGCATGAGAAGCCTTTGCTGGTGAGCATGATCAGAATTTGCATACCTCCTTGTTTACATAACGCTTATTCTTTACTAGTGGGCGTATTTGCATATAAGTTATTAAGCAGGGTATTGGAAGGTCTCTATGCAACCTCACTTACCAGTGATAGTTTGCTTACCTAACTACATGCCATGTCAGTGACACTTAAGGACAAAGGTGGAGTCACCCCCTGAACTTAACATCAAAACAACTCTCTAAGAAGCAAGCCTGTGGACATAAGAAACCTCAAATTGATTTGTTATTTTGAAAAGTCACTTGCTCCACTGAAATCTGGGAACACAGGGAAGATTTCCCAACAATGCCCAAAGCAGGACTGATGCACCACGTTTCCTTTGGAGCTACAGTCAAGATACAGTCTTTGCTCTGTTCCATAGAGCGAAAACAAGTCATAGGCAAGAGCTCAGGGCACACCCAGGGGCCTGGGCTCCCTGTTCTTCCCAGCTTAGGCACTAGCTTAGCTGCTTCACAATGGGTTTGGCAGTTGAAGCACCATGGCCAACAGGGTCTAGAGATAGGGAGAAACAGGATCGGGACACTGAGGGGCTTCAGTATCTGGAGCTAATCTTAGAAGTCTCCCCCACAGGAAAAGTAAAGAGAGCTAAGGTGGAAAACAGGCGGAGATAGAAGACCAGAGAGGTCACTCAAGGTCACAATGACTGGGCAGACTCAAATTCACAGTCATGCTTTCTTACACAGCTCACTGGATATAGCTGGGCAGGAATTTTGTTTTATTTGGGAGGGAGAGTGACACAGTAAGATTTGGAGCTGTGCAGATCTGGATTGAATGCCATGAACTGTGTGGGTTAATGAGGTCATTTCCATAAAGCGCCTGGCATGTAGATGACCCTCAACAACTGTTGGTTTTCTTCCTTCACCCCCTCACCCCCATCTATCTGTGTAATGGCAAACCTTACTCATAAGTATTTTCCACTTTCACTACAAGTTTTAAGAATTGTCTTTCTTGACAATATGCAAGCACATGGAAAAGACAGTCAATGTTTACTAGAGAGTGAGGTATTATTTTTAGGCTTTTCACCTACTTTTTACTAAATGACGATAACACTTGCTAACTTTACTGTGACTTACTATGTGCTAAGAACAGTCTAGGTGCTGTTCTAGAAATAATCTTCCTAATGAGTCTACAAGGCTAAGAGTATTGTGATTTCTGTTTTACAAATGAGGACAGCAGGCACGGAGGGTTAAACAACTTGTCCAAGGTCACTCAGTAAGTGGCAGTGCCAGAATTCAAGCAGACGGTGTGGTGCCAGAGCCCCTCCTCGTTTTGAACCCCTCTGTAAGGCTGCCTCCCAATGTGTACACGTCATTCTTCATTAAGTGCATAGCATCTAGATCTGAGACAATCAGACTAGAATCAACAGAAACATGAAACGCCTAAGCTGATTCATTATCAACCTAAGAGACAAAATTTATCCTTGGGAAAGAGAATTTCAGAGCAATTGCAAATCTTTAACCATACAATAAATTAATTGACCTACAGCTGTCAGCATCTCCCTTCTTCCTGCATATTGCTAAGTGTCCACAATTGAGCCTCAGCGGAAGCCAGAATTTAGCAAACCACTTTATCCTACAAAATATCACTAATTCATCCCACAAAAGTTATTTAACTTCTCATATGAACAGAGTACAGTTGACCCTTTAACAATGCAAGGGTTAGGGATGCCAACCGCCAAGCAGCTGAAAGTCCACATACAGCTTTGGACTCTCCAAAAACTTCTCCTACTGTTGACTGAAGCTTTACTAGTAACAAAAATGGTCAATTAATACACATTTTTAATGTTACATTTATTACCCTATTCTTACAATGAAGTAAGACAGAGAAAAAAATGTTACTAAGAAAATCTTATGCCCGGGCATGGTGACTCACCCCTGTAATCCTACCACTTTGGGAGAACGAGGCAGGTAGATCACCTGAGGTCAGAAGTTCGAGACCAGGCTGGCCAACATGGTGAAACCCCATCTCTACTAAAAATACAAAAATTAGCTAGGTATGGTGGCGTGTGCCTGTAATCCCAGCTAGTTGGGAGGGTGAAGCAAGAGAATCACTTGAACACGGGAGGCAGAGGTGGCAGTGAGCCAAGATCCAGCCACTGCACTCCAGCCTAGGTGACAGAGCGAGACTCCGTCTCATAAAAAATTTAAGAGAAGAAAATAATGAGAAAGATAAAATACATTTACAGTACTGTACTGTATTTACCAATACTGTAAAGTTATGTTATCTGTTTACAAGATAAATCACTTCTCAGACAGCGGGGAGCCGCAGCTGCAGACCTCAATCTATGGTACATATCAAGCAGTTCAACTTTTTCTTGCAAAGTCATGACTTTTCTCTGCTTCTTGGAAGCACTCCCGGCATCAATAGTAGCACTTTGTATGGCTTCCATAGTGTTATTCAAGGTTTATGGTATTGCACAAAACATGATGGAAAATACCCAAGAACTTCAAGAGATCACATTTTACTGCAATATGCGATTTACTGGGAAAACGAATGTTCATGCAGAGATAATTAACATCAGGGCATTTTAAGCAGATAGTCACAACACTTGAGCTCACTGCAATAGCAATGGGAGGTGGCTACAAAATTTTTACAGTGGTACAGTATGTACTGCAGTTAATTTTATGCAGTTATGATTTAATAATCCATCTTTATTTCTGTTTGTATTTTTTTCTGCTGTGAATGGTGTCATGCATGGTCAGTGTTTGTGTTAGTCTTGTTACATCTTAACTTTTTATAATAGCTATGGTAGTAAATAACATAAACTAGTCTCTACATGTATATTATACATTTATGATATATCTAACTTTTTCTTAAATTTTTTGATATTTCTAGGCTGTGTGGTTCATCTGTGGGTGTTTTTGAATTATCACCAATCTCCAAAATATTTTCCAATGTGTTTATTGAAAAAAATCCACGTACAAGTGGACCCATGCAGTTTAAACCCTGCTGTTCAAAGGTCGGCAGTATTGTCTAAGACATGCTAAGACATTGTTAAACTAAACAGCAGGTGGCCACTGGCCTAAGGCTATCTCTGTACTTTGAATTTCTACTTAACAAACTGCAACCCAACTTAGTACATAAACCAGAACATAACTAGGAGTACATTTTTTTTTGGTAACAAATAGCCACGTTTCAGCCAGTCGCAAATAACCAATCTTCACCCAAAGGCAGCCAACTCATCACACCACGCACAAAGAAGGCAGAAGCCTACCTGTAGCCCTATCAGGTGATTCCACTATTTTTCTTCCATGTTTGTCCTATAAGGTTTCACTGTTCATACTGCTGAGCGCAGTGACCTAAACCTCTTCTGGTCTCCATTTTCACTGTAAAATTTAACACTTATCTTTCTCGACCATATGCAAGTACATGGAAAAGACCATCTTTGTTTACTAGATAGCATTGTATTCTTTTTTAGGTTTTTCACTTACTTTTTATTAAAGGATGATGACACTTACTAACTTTATGGCAACTCATCTGAGTGTTGCCCAATTCCTGAATTGTTGGGTCTAAACTTTTTCTTTTAATAATGTGTAGGGAAAGAAAAGAAACAGGAAATAAGATCATCTCTTGTAGCCTTTCATTGCTTTCATGACAGTCTTAGTTGGGTTCTTCCAGAAGTAGACCTGAAACAAGGTTTTGTGAGCACGTAGTTCATTTGAGAGGTGGTCCCAGGGAACACTGGTGGAAGAGTGGGAAACAAGGAAGGAAAGAAAGCCAACACAATGTGTGTGGATAAGAAAGTTACTGCTGTGGGCCACTAGGGTACAGTCCCACTGGTGGCCTCTCGAACATGCCTCAGCATTGTCCCATGAAAGCATTGAGGAGCTCAGTTACTTAGCCACCGACCTCTGCCTTCCCTTGTTTGAGGCTCCTCTGCAGGAATAGATAACTTCCCAACACTTCCATCCTAGCCAGCATAGGCCTCACATGCTTCTACAGCCAGAGAGGGTGCTTAGGTGGACTTTCATTAACAAGCCATCGGCATGTAAGAATCAGGGAGTGCTGAGGAAATACGCATGGGACGCTGAGAGTATTTGCTATCCTCATGCACGTCCCCCTTAACTTAAGCTAGTGTGAGTCTCTCTTGGCGACACAGCCATCTCTTACTAGTACAGTTCCACTAGAAAAGCCATTGGTAGCAGAATTCATTCATGCAATTTCTTAATAAAATTTTACTTCAAAAAACATGTTTTTCATTCATTTTAACTGGTTCCCCCCCTACTCAAGCCTCTACAATCTGAATTAGTGTCATTTAACTGTATTAGTGAAAGTTGATTCTACGTTGTAAAAATTTCAATAAGAAGTTACAGGAAGGGAACTGAAATTGCACTTAAATCTAATGGGCCTGACAGTTTTCTTCACTAGAAAAGTCCCCTTTCATTAATTATTTATAGGCTAGTGACAGTATTGTATCACGAATTAGAATAGCTTCACAGGCAATCCATCTCTTAAACTAACACTTAATGACAAAGCAAGACCGGAAAGAGATTACTAGACGCCCGATACGCAAATCTCTTAATGTTTACTATAAAAAAAGAGGGATAGAAGTCAATGAGGAAAAAAGTTTATTTTCCTTTACTGAAAAATTGAAGTGACTAAAAAGACGAGGGCTTAAGGATTGATAATTTATAGCCTTACTTCAGCATTACTCCTGCTAGGAGAATTCAAGCTGTCACTTAACACTGCTATGTATTATTAAAGAAGCGTGTGAACCCTACTATTAAATCAAGGGATAGACTTTATAAGTCATAGAATAATAATATCATTTAAGAATATGCAAGGGGAAGGCTAGCATTTATTACTGAGTAGGAGAAAGAGTTGACTGTCCATTTATTCTGACCCTGGGTTAATCTCTGTACAAGTTAGTAACAGAGTTTAAACCCAGCACTTCCAAGTGACCTGGAAGAAAACCCTCCACATTCTCTCTTCAAGGGTCTCTTCATAGAAGAAACACCCAGTCTCTCCTTCAAGGTCAGATTTTAGAGTGCTTTGGCCTCTAGGTTCTAAGCTTAGTAGACCTTGTTTATGTGCATCTCATTCTGTCCTAGGGTCTGACCTAGTGTTTGGAACTAAGGGCACGATAATGTGTTTGTTGAGTGAATGAATGAATGACAAGTGTTAGCCTTCCAATTTAAAGGAATTTTAGTTGTAGCAAAGATACACAATGCTTTAAAAAAAAAAAGCTTCCATTACATCTTTTGGAAACTGATGTTATACTACATTAATTCAATTATCTATTATCCTCAATCATCTGAGGATTGATAAGGACCTCGGAGTGCAGTAGGTAGGAAAAACTGGGAGTAAAATGCTAGGCAGAATTTCAGGGTCTTGGAGTTCTAGAATAAACTTTGTTTCTAATTATGTGGGTAATCATAGATGTATCACTTCCTCTCTCTATTGTGCCAGTTGAGACCTATTCATCCTTCCAGTTTTATTTATGCCAAACTGTGTGTCATCCTATCCATTCTTCCCCACCATTCTAGGTTAGAAGAGTTAAACATAGGCCGGACGTGGTGGCTTATGCCTGTAATCCCAGCACTTTGGGAGGCCCAGGCGGGTGGTCACGAGGTCAGGAGTTTGAGACTAGCCTGACCAACATGATGAAACCCCATCACTAAAAAAAAAAAAAAAAAAAAAAAAAGAAGAGTCAAACTTCATGAAGTGAGGTATGGAAAGCCAGTGCTCAAAAGTTTATCCCTGACTACTAGACTGCTGAATTAAAGGAGGTTCCCTCTGGTTTTCCCAAGATAGATAGGGACTGAAGAATTGTTGTGGTGGCTATGTCTTCCTTCAAAGAGAATCACTGGAGAGGTTTCTGGTGGCTTAGGTCTCACCTTGCTCCATTGAGTCTTAAGGCTTCCAATCACTGCTCCCAAAGGGGGAAAGGGATGTTCTAGCTAAATCAGTAAAGTATATTCTGAATATCTTGAAAGCTAGAAGTGGTGAGAAACATACACTTTCAAACTTTAAGAAGATTCTCTCTTTTTCCTGGTAGCTGAGTTGTGGGTTCACCTTCGTGAGCCTGTGGGGACTTTGGTGGGAGAATGGATGGAGTGGGGAGATCATGCTTTGGGCCTTTCAGTCTTACCATTATTATGGTATGGTTTGAGAATGAGAAAAGGTAAGTGTTCTCTAGGTATCACACTGAAACATTTTTATTCTAGGTTCAGGGGTACATGTATATATAGGTTTGTTGTACAGGTAAATAAATTGCATCTTGTCAGGGTTTGGTGCACAGATTATGTTATCACCCAGGTAATAAGAATAGTACCTGATAAGTAGTTTTTCGATCCTCACCCTCCTCCCTCAAGTAGGCCCTGATATCTGTTGGTCCCTTCTTTGTGTCCATATATGCTCAAAGTTTAGCTCCCATTTATAGGTGAGGATATGTGGTATTTGGTTTTCTGTTCTATAGTGGAAAATTTTATTTATGGGCAGAGCTGCAGCTCTGAAATGTGCCTTTTTTTTTTTTTTTTTTTTTTTTTTTTTTTTTTATAAAAAAAAAAAATAAAAAAAAAAA
>CAUYLG010023727.1:0-25113 GCA_963573385.1 Cacajao melanocephalus | reverse complement strand
ATTTCATTAAGTTGGTCTTCGACCTCTAATATCCTTTCTTCTGCTTGATCAATTCGACTGTTAAAACCTGTGCATACTTCACGACGTTCTCGTATTGTGTTCTTCAGTTCCATTAATTCACTTATATTCCTCTCTAAATTATCTATTCTCGTGAGCATTTCGTCAAACCTTTTTTCAAGGTTCTTAGTTTCTTTACATTGGGCTAGAACATATTCTTTTAGCTCAGAAAAGTTTCTTATTATCCACCTTCTAAAGCCTAATTCTGTTAATGGATCACACTCGTTCTCCATCAGGCCTTGTTCCCTTATTGATGAGGAACTATGATCCCCTGTAGAAAGAGAGGCACTCTGAATTTGAGTATCCGCAGCAGCCTTTTTATGCTGGTTTCTTCCCATCATTGTAAGTTTATCCACCTGTCGTTTGTAATTGCCAACTTTCAAATTAGGTCTGTGAGTGGACGTCCAACTTGTTGATTCCGAGCGCCGAAATCTGAGCCACCCACTGCGCCGACTAAAACAGCGGCATTAAGATTCGTGGTGCTTTTCTGCCCGGGAATCTACGGTCTGGCTTCCCTCTTGAATCCCTTTTTCAGTCAGGTAAATAGGCGAATCTGCCTTTCCAGAGCTCCAAACGTCGACCAAAAGGGGACTCAGTCCTGTTTACTCTGCGCTGAGAACCGCCGCGCCGAGGCGCTGGAAAAACCACCACGCCGGCCACAGGAGTCGCACTGGTGACCCGTGGGGCTCCTCCGCTGGGAATCTCCTGGTCCGTAGGCAACAAAAATTGATCTGTAAGTGTGGCGTCCTCTCGCTCTGTGCACTTTCTCTGGGAGCTACAATCCTGAGCTGCTAGGAGTCAGCCATCTTGGATCTCTCTCCTCAGAGTTGAATTTATAAAGGAGATACTTGGACGTGAGAATGTACTTTTTCACAGAAAGGAATTGAGCTACTTCCGCGACATGGCCTTGGAGCCTATTTATTGCTTAATATCCTTGCCAGGGGTGTGGGCATGACAATACCAACCACAGCTACCCTCCAGTTGTCATAGTTCTTGAGACAGAAATATGGGCTTAGTTCCATGCTGAGACCCCAGAAATCCATCTTTCCTGACTTTGGCCTAGCAAGAGGGTTTTCACCTCCAAAAGGGCAGTTGTTTCTGGAGGATTCCCAGGCTGGGATGCATACTTGCACGAGGGGTACCAATAACAGGTTAACTCTGTATTAAGAAGAGGTCCTCAACTCTATTTGCATGAGAAAAGAGAACTATGAACATTTGCACAGGAGAAAGTAACTGCCAATCAATCACTCCCTAGGTGACCCCTAAGGAGAACAAAGGGCAGTTGGTTTTTAAAGTCAAGTGTTTGTAAGTTACGGGTTTCCAGCAAATGGGATCTCTCTTGGTAGGAGGCTTTTCTTTTTCTTCCTGATGGACAAATTAGGCTCCATTTTTATTTCTTCCTCACTCTAGACATCTCTGTAGGTCTCTATTCTCTGGCTTTCCCTAGGCCTTCCTTTTTATTCTCACTTTTCCCAATTGGCCACCACTGTGCTCTCCCCTCCCTCCCTGTATCTCAGCTTCTTGGTGTGTAATTTGTTTGCAGTCAGGTTGTCTCTTTGATTTACTGGGCCTCTTCTCAGCAGAATTATAATAAATGGATTGCTTTGCTGAGCCCCAGCTAGTTCAACACCATTTGCTTAGACTGGGTCAAGCCCCTTGCAAACCGAGGATGCATACAGCCTGCACAGAGGCGCATGCTCACACACACAGTATCAGCCGTCTGAAGCTTTCTCTAGCCAAATATAATGACAAATCTCCTCATCCACCTGGGAACCAATTCAGTTACAAGAATGTCAGATGAGATACCCCCAGAATGGTCCACCTCCCTGTAATGTGGCCCTGGGTGCTGATGGTCCCAGGGGGTGTAGAGATTGTTCTGATTACAGATTTAATTAGTTGCATAATTAGCAAGTGTAAGCCCATAAAACCTTTTTTTGTTTGTTTGTTTGCATCCAGAATGCTCATAAAGACTGTAAACCTAAACTATGTTAACTGAAATGAGGAATGAACAAATCTGTTCGTGGGGCACTCTGCCTGGAACACTTCAGTGGTTTCCCTTTGCTCTGAGAATAAAGCGGAAAAAAACAAGAAAACAAATCATAAATCCAAATAAAGAACAACCTTAATGTGGCCTGCAAGGTCCAGCCTGCCTGGTCTCCCACCCTTCTCTCCAGTGCAGGCACATACTCTCTCTCCCTCCCACACCCACCTACACTCACATGCCCACCTCAAGAGCTTTGCACTTGCTCGGAAGTGAGGGATCCCGGGGCTGCGTCAAGGGCTCTAGACTCACCCGTGCCTCTGCCTGACAAGTCCTACCCAGCACCAGTCTCCTCACCATCATCAGGCCCATTCTGCTCATCCCTCTGGTCTCAGCCTTGAGGCTACTTCTTCTTGAGAATATTTTCATCCTGATGTTGAACCAGGGTCCCCATTATCTGCTCCAGGCATACCCTGTCATACTGTGTCACCTAAGGCATATAGGTAACTCCTTGCAGGATATCTGTCTGTCTGTCCTTCCAGACCATAAGCTGTATGTGGTTTGGGGTCCTACCTATTCTGCCCTGAGTTTCATCCACAGGCCTAGCAGAGTGCCTCATAGAGCAGGTGCCTGTGGCCAAACTGTGGACCCAACTGAGCAAATGAAGGCAGGAATGAATGCTCCAAGGGCAACAGTATGTTTCTTCCCTAAAGTGTTAAGAGCTCTCTTCAATTTGCTTCCTCTGTTTTTTATCCTTACTCCACACCTCTTTTATTCCAGTGTGCATGGTGGTTCTTCCTCCTCGCTTACCAAGTTGAGCCTGTTTGGCTTCTTCCCACCAAAACGGGGATCCTAAGCTGAAAGGAGCACCGCTCCATCTTCCAAGGACCCCTGCAGCCCAGCACATGTGGAAGTCACCTAATATTCATGGAACTGACTTGGTGACTTCATCTTGAGGTGCCTAGGGACACAGAGACACTTCCTGGGATGTCACTTTGTCACCACTTCAGAGTTCAGCGTGGTGTGGCTTGTGGAAAGAGGCCTTGGACTGGCCGTGAGGCTCAGCCACCTTAGGGTAGTCACTCCTGTCTTGGCCTCAGTTTTCTTATCTGAGGCTTTTTGTAATGATTTGAACTTTCTGAAGGAAAAATGCAAAGGCGAAAGCTTCCCAGCCTAGAAACCTTCTAACGGGTTGTTTAAACCTTTCCTCAGCCTCCAGGACAGGTTGTTCCTTGTGTGCTCATTTCTTCTCTGAAAGCCTGTATTCTCTGGATCATCCGTCTCCCTGTCTAAACACTGTTTATAAAACCCAGGTGGTTGGTTTGATTTTCTTCTTTGGGTTCTGACAAGTGAAAGAAGGTTCTGGAAGAACATTGGGGAGGTTCAGTTCAGAATAAGCGTTCTGATATAGCAGACCAGCCAGCCTCAGTCCCCAAACTCTGTACACTTTTCAACACTCACTCCTTAGTTGGGTGTTTCATGAATATACCTGCCATAGAAGGTAGGATTTTCTCTGCGTCCTCCTTGTGGTCACCTCTGATCTGCAGAAACACATTGAAGAGCCGAGTGCTTTGTTCTGGGAAAACATCTCCTTCTGTTGGTTTTATTCCCCTAATAGGTGTTTTTCTCTGGTTTCTCTTTTCTCTTCTTTCCTGGGAATGAAGTACTGTGGCTGTTATGCCAGAGCCTATTCTTTTCTTGTTTGAATTCAACAAATCTCCAGCATCTGAAAGGAGTGGCAGCCTCTAGCCTTGGGTTTCTTCACTGAAACAGGCTTTTCACTCTCTCATGCACAACCAAATCTTCTACTTTAATAATCACTTTCCTGTCTTCTGGAGAGTTGCCACTTAAAAGGTGTGATTTAAACAAAATTAATGCAAGCTAGGAGTCCACATTAGGAGATCCCCAGTGCCCTCTGCTCTTCCCCGCATCCTTTCCACTGCACTGAGGGGCCGCCTTGCTCTTTCCAGCTTGGCTTGGCCCCAGCAGTTGACACCCACAGAGATCCACACCACCCTGATCTTGTCTTCTCATTCTTTATTTGCTGGCTCACCAGATACTCTGAGAATATAACATTTTGCCCAGTCACAGGGAATCAGGATCCAGATGGACACAGGGTGATCTTGGTGTCCCATGCAGAAGGAGTGTGTACGAGAGTGAGTGGCTATCCTTCCAACATCATGCAGAGAGATGAGCTGGGAGAGAATCATCTCTAACTGTTACCAATGCATTTTTTTCTACAAGGAAAATAAGAAAGCCACAGCTTTGAAGTGGAAATTTTCCAGGCTTGGATGAAGCTGAAAATTAAAATGTGGTGCTAGGACCTTTTATGTGCAGATACAGAATCTGAAAACATGCACTTTTCCCATTACAAATGCTCAAATATCTTCCCAGTACTCGTGTAAGCAAAAGTGAATTTGGTATTTATAAGCTCTAAAAGGAAGAGCCACCCGAATGTTAAGCAGGGCAGCTTAAATTTCCATTCAAGTTTAAACTGCTAGAGGAAGTGGGCTGATAAAGTAGGAGTGAGCCAGGTTTATCTTCTGCATTTTGAAAAGGATGGACAGGGTAAAGGAGTTTGTACAATTCAAATCCAAATTGAAATGAGCATGGGTCCCTTCATAAGGCTGTTGCCTACTCTTCCCTTTAGTTACAGGAAAATGTTACAATTTCTGTAGCCTTTGCCAACCCATCTCTGGACCTGGCAGACAGGCTTGAAGATGAGGTATTTGCTGGGGAGAAGCAAGGAACTAGAATATTCCCTTAGACTCCTTCTTTAGTTTTCTTCATGTATCTGGCAGCAGGGAGGTGTGGCCTTCCTAGGTTCACTGGACAGATGAAGAAATAGAAGCATTCTATGGGTACACCAGGACAGGTATGTGGCATGTTGAGGACAGGGGCTAAGCTCTAAGATGCCACCTAGACCACCGAGACCTCCAGCTGCTCACTGGCCCACAAGCTCCTTCATGCCCTCCCTGCAGAAGTCATCTCAGACCTGTTGAGCTGTGTTTGACTTGAGTCTTCTGGCTGCTGAGTTTGTTCTCTACCAGTTTTCCTTGGCCTTGGCTGCCTTCTTCCATAACCTGATGCACTGGATGTGGGTCCCCTCATCAGCATAAGGGGGTCGATCACAGAACCTGCCTCACAAGCTTATTGAGGATTAACAGAAGCACCAAGACCATGCCTGGCACATGGTGAGCACCCCATAGCAGTTGATCTTGTCGTGCACATTACTGATATTATTAAGACAATCATTATTTCCGCCCCCACTGATGTGTTGCTGCTGACCATTCTCTTTGCTGAGTGACCTGATGATTTCCTTTGTCAATGGCCTGCTCCTTCATCGATGGCCCCGCTAAGCATGCTGGTCTTCACTGTAGATCTCGATGACGTTAACCTTTTCCATCCCCCGCTCTCTGCTCTGAAGCCTTGGCTCATCAGGGATAATTCCCCGGGGTGCCAGGCTAGGGAGAAAGCTCCACTTGGGCAGACTTGCTGGAAAGCACCACAGGTTTGGTGGTGGTGACAGAAACCACAATCTGTATGCCGACTGCTGCTATAATCGTGTCAGGCCCCCTCCTCAAGAGCCCTTAGCTGTCCAAAGGAGTGGAGGTTGGCAAAGGGCCAGCCTAGTGGCTCTGCCTGTTAATGGGAAGCAGAGGAGCTGGATGGGGTTCGCTCCTGGTGTGGTATCTGCCTGTCACCAGGAGGCTGTGTGGAGTGTGGGCCTGGACCACATAGGGCCCTGTGACTGCTTGTTGGAGGGTTTTTCTGAAAAGTAGAGGGCAGAGGTGCTCCATGATTCTCTGTCACAATGAGAGTTAAGTCAGGGAACCTGGTGCCCAGCCCAGCCCTCCACCATATTTATTCCTGAAGGACAGTTATCTTCTTGGTCAGTGCATCATCTGTAGGGTTCTGGAAGAGTCCAGCCTCATTTTGGCCTGGGGAGCCTTGAGCGGCCACAGCATTTGTAAGGAAAGGATACCCTAATCCCAGCTGCTTCCTAACACCCTGGACTCAGACCTGAGTCTGGCAATGTCTTTCCTGGGTTGGGGGTAAGGGAGGGTGGGGAGAGGAGCAACTGCAGGTGGGCAAAGAAAGGGCCAGTGAAGCAGCAGCTGCAGGGACCCTCAGTGCAGGCCAGCAAAGTAGGGGATGGTTGCATCACATGGAGGTCCCTTAAGGTGCTCCTCACATCACAGGTGTGTCCGATCTTCAGATATCATCCCTTTTCCTGCCCAGGATATTTTCTCCATAGGTCTTTGCAGGCATTTCCTCTAGGAAGCCTCCCCTGACCACCCACTCTGAAGTGGCCAGCCCCCGTCATTCCCTTGCACTATTGATTGACACGTTGAATGGATGATGGATGAATGGCCACTTCTCCCTTTGGGGCCTTTACGCCTCCTCACACACCCTCCTTCGTCTTAGCTTGGAAACCCTGGGATTGTCTGTGAAAGAAAGACCATGCCTGGTTGAGGACATCAGCACAAGTGGGCTGTGTCTGCACTCCCTCCATAGGGAGAAACATCCTTCTGCTCCGGCAGCTGGGGCTCTCAGTGCTGCGACAAAGGGCGAGAATTAAAGCCCTTCCATGGCAGCTCTTGTTGGGAGCCCAAGCTGCATGTGGAGCATAGCACCCCCTGTGTTTTACCACTAAGTAATCCTTAGGCTTCATGATGATTTGGGGCCTCTCTGATTAATCCCAAGAAGGTAAATAAATCAATGTTATCTCTTGTGCCAGCTGA
Organism: Cacajao melanocephalus; assembly: GCA_963573385.1. Lineage (NCBI taxonomy): Eukaryota > Metazoa > Chordata > Mammalia > Primates > Pitheciidae > Cacajao > Cacajao melanocephalus. Next base: position 18,330 of record CAUYLG010023727.1, on the reverse strand, counting down.
GATCGATTCGGGAGTCTGCGGTGTGGGCTGAGGTGAGAGGGACTGTACCTTGGTGATGAGTGTGCCTGCGAAGGCAGTGGGGGGTGACTGCACATGGCCAAGCGCTTTGTGATCCCAGATAAGCAACTTCATGGCCAGCCTCCTATAAGTTACACTTTTATATTCATCTCATCACTCCAAATATCGTTCCTGTAAATGGGTGTTATTAACAGCCCCATTTTCAGATGAAAAAAAAAAATCACTTGATCATGATGACACCAAGTGTTGCTCATGGCAGGATGGGGCTGAGAAGCTGAGTGTGTAGGATTTCCAGCCCAGTCTCCACTGAGTCCTCTTCCTGCTGACCCCGTCATCTAAAATCCAAGCCCCACGGAATGGCACTGATTCAGCTTCTCTCTGTACTTGGTAGCAGACCAACCCCCATCCTCCTGACTCCCTGGAGACTCCAGGCAAGTGACAGGAGAGTCTGCATGCTAGCAGGTGATACAGGGCTTCAGCACAATCTGTAGTTTGGAAGCAATTTTGTGTTTTCTCAGCACCCATCTGTGAGAGGAGAGCAATGTTGGTACAGGGTCTGTTTGCTTACGGAGGAAACAACTGCTGCTCAGGAGTGGGAATGTCTGCCCTCTCTCGTGTGTCATTTCATTTCCAAGCAGAGGAGTTCCAGGATCCTCAGGATGTGGACCCAGCCTTCAGGGCTGTTCAGCTTTCAGGCCTTGGGAAGCACCTTGACATTTTCCTTCCACGTTGGAATGAAGTTTGTGCCATGCTGGGTGTGCTGTGGATCAGCCTGGAGCTCAGGCCTAGCCCAGAACTCTGATTCTAGGCAGTCTTCAGAAGGCCTTCGCAGCCTCCACGGTGGTGGGCAGGGAGTGGGGCGGGGGGGTGGAGGGCACTGTTGGACACGGTCTGGAGGATGTCATGTGTCAGTTCTTGATTGTCTCTCAACAGATGGGGAAGATACCCCTACTTGTGTTTTCTATTTTCTTATTTTCCCAGTGTGCTGGACTGTGGGGTAGAGGAGGAGAGAGAGAATCATGGAATCTTCACACCGTTTGAGGGTTGACAGAGCACTTCCTAGGAGTAGTTAGAAACAGAAAAGTCACCTTAGGCCTCTGATGTATGAAGTTCATCATCATCGTCTTTACCATCATCCTCAGCCGAAGGGCCTCAGGGATTGTGGAATGTTTTTGCTAGCTGTCCTAGGAAGAGAGTGAGACTGGTCCTGAGATTAGTCTGCAATGTTCCTTTACTCTCCTCATTGCACCAAGATCCTACACTGGGCAGCTTTCTGACCCCCTGAAACACCCAGATCTTGCATGATTCAGTGCCTTTGCCCTGCTATTCCTTCTTCTTAGAATGCTTTTCCATGCTTCTTTGACTAGCACATTCCTACTCATGTGCTAACCTCAGCTCAAGGTTATGTCCTTGAGCTTCACTTCCCATAAGGCAGAATAAATATCTTTCTAAATGTGGTGTTTATCACATCTTAAAGTTGATCTCTTCCTTATTTTCAACCACTCAAAACACACTCTTAGACTTGGAACTTCTGGTTTGTTTGTTGTGGTTGTTGTTCATTTTATTTTGAAGAGACTGGGTCTCATTCTGTCACCCAGGCTTGAGTGCAGTGGCATGATCATAGCTTACTGCAGCCTCAAACTCTTGGGCTCACACCATCATCCTGCCTCAGCCTCCTGAATATCTGGGACCACAGGTGCATGCCACTATGCTTGGTGGAGCTTCTCCAGGAAAAGGGTTTTCCAGGTGCAGGCACAGCAGGGGTATAACAGAGTCATGAGTATACCTGGTGAGTTTGCAAGGTAGTAGAAACTGAGGGACCCAGATATTTGTTCCAGGCTGGGAGTTTTAGGACATGGACTATGGAGGTCATTGGGTCTAAGGTGATGAAACCACTGTTGGAAAATGGACTTTGGGGCTAGATAAGACCTTGGTTAGAAGCAGGCTCTGGTTGTGGTATATTCCGAGGCTTTGAATTCTTGAGCCTCAGTTTCTCCTTCTATAGAAATGTGACAATAGAGCCTATCTCATAGGCTGCTGGGGAGTCATGGCAGGTAAAGGCTGTGGTTGGTGCTCAGACATGGTGACTGTCATAGAGTCATCCTGACTGACAAGCCACGGCCCTTGGAATCAGGAATCTTACCTTTTACATCTTTAGATCTCCCAGTGGTCCCAGCACAGTGCCTGTGCTTGCTGACTGCTTTTTTTTTTTTTTTTTTTTTTTTTGTAGTAGCTGAATAGAGATACCCTAAAAAGGATTTGGAACCAGGAAGAAGTAGAATAAAATGGTAGTCAAGGAATAAGACTGGTGGTGGGTGGGTAGGGAAGCTTGGAGGGTGGGTAGAGGGGCAGAACCTTGGGCCTGAGAAATTAGGATATTTCAAGCACATATCTAAAGTAACATGGACTTCACGCCTCCAGGATATCAGGATGGCTCTTCCTCCTGCCCTCCTGCCTGGGTTAATGAGGTCCAGTGAGGAGGTAGACCTGGCAGAGAGATGGGAAAGAGCATGTGGGAACATGAGAGCAAGTGTTTGTGGTGTGCATTTGTGTGTGGGCACGGGTGTCTACAGGTGTGAGGGGGCATGGGTGTATGTAGGTGTGAGGGGGACAAGGGTGTGTGCGTGGTGTGCACTTGTGTGTTGGTACACGTGTGTGTAGGTGTGAAGGAATATGGGTGCATGTGTGTGGTGTGCATTTATGTGTTGGTACAGGTGTGTGTAGGTGTGAGGGACACATGGGTGTGTGTTGGAGGGTGTTGTGTGCATACATTGTGTTGGAAGGTCTCAATGGACCAATAGACACATTTCTGCCCTCACACAGCATATGGTTGCATGGGGAAGAATGATGTTAATGAAATTGTTAGTTAAAAGTGTGGTCATTGGTCTAATGAAAAAATTAAGGGACTCTGATAATTCATACAGTACCTAATTTAATTCACACTTGGGGCTTAGGAAGTGTAACTTCTTTCTTAATATAAAAAAACTTTCATTTTAAAATCTTATTTATTATAATTTTATTGAACATAGTGTAAAGATTTTTACATGAATATGTACATATTTTCTTTCTTTAACATAACCACAATATCATTATCATATCTGAAATAATTAACACTAATTTTTTAGTGTTATCAAATAGCAGTCAGTGTTCAGGTTTTCCTGCATGTCTCATAAAAGTTTTATAGTTGGTTTATTTAAATCAGGATCCAAACAAGATCTACACGTAACACATGGTTAATTTGTCTCTTCAAAGACTCCTTAGGCTCCTTCACCCTTCTTATTTTTTCATGAAATTTATTTGTTGGATAAACCAGGCTACATGTCCTTGTAGCATTTCCCAGAGTCTGAGTTTTGCTGACTGCATCCCCTGGTGTCGGGTAGCATGTTCCTTGGTCCCCTGGATGTCCTGCAAACTGAGAGTTACACCTGGAGGCTTGGGCAGGCCTGATATGGTTACCCCACAGGCTTCTTACCTGCTGGCTTGGCAGCCACCGGTGGCCCATATGGGAAAGACATCTCACGGGGTGCAGCCTGTAAGCTACAGCCAGCAGGGCAAGAGAGTCATCCAGGGGAAAGCAATGGTGGTGTTCAAGGCAAAGGAAGCTGTAGGTGCACCTTGGGCATAAGACGATGGGGAGGAACTGAGGGCAGTTCTGGGGAGCCGTGTGGGTGGCCAGGTAGCACTGTAGGAAGCAGAGACAGAATGGAGCTGCAGAAATGTGGGCTGCCCTCTTAGCCCCTTTATCCTCATCTGTAAAGTGAACATAATACCTGTAACTACCTCTTAAAGGGGTTGTGGGCCAGACGCAGTGGCTCACACCTGTAATCCCAGCACTTTGGGAGGCCAAGGTGGGCGGATCACGAGGTCAGGAGATCGAGACCGTCCTGACCATGGTGAAACCCCATCTCTACTAAAATAGAAAAATTAGCTGGGCATAGTGGTATGCACCTGTAGTCCCAGCTACTCAGGAGGCAGAGGTAGGGGAATTGGTTGAAACCGGGAGGCGGAGGTTGCAGTGAGCCAAGATTGCGCCACTGCACTCCAGCTTGGTGATGGAGCAAGACTCTGTCTCAAAAAAAAAAAAAGTGGGAGGGGGTTGTAGATGTTAAAAGAGTGGATGTGACCTATTTAGCACCAGTGTCTGGCCACTAGGAAAGGAGCAATACTTGTTATTTATGATGCTGATGACAGTGACAATGTGGAGGAGGAGGGAAAGGGAGCTTGGACTTTTCTCTGGGATCCATGGGAAGCTATTGAAAGCTTTTGCATAAGGGACAGATATAATCAGGTTTGCATTTCTAGAAGGCTAACCTTTCTGTGAGATGAAGAGTGTATTTGGGAGGTGCAAGAAAGGGGGCGAGACAGCAGTTAGGGGCTAATGCAGGTGCCTAGGAGAGAGGGGGCTGTAGCTGTATGGGGGTAATGTCAGTGGGTATGGAGATAGATGGAATTATTGGAGGTATTCAGAGGAAGCACAGAGAAGAAGTGATAGATAAAGCGGATGAGAGAGGGGAGCCAGGAGTCCAGGAGGGTGTACAGGTTTTTGGCTTGAGTCACTGGCAGGAGGAAGGTGCCACCCACTGAGATGGGACGTGCTCTCCAAAACTCCAGGATCTCAGACCAAGCATCCACCCAATACTTTTTTTTATATTTATGTATGTAGTGAATGTGTGCATGTGCTACTGTGCTAATGTATTTTGTGCATTTTAATATATGCAATACAAGAAAATATTAAAAATTCAGATAAAGATGAAATAAACAATATTTTAAAAGATCTTGCTGTGATTAAAATGACTTAATCTCATTAGCTGGAACAGCAAGGCAGAATATACACTCAGGGTAAGGTTCATCGTGAATGATAGTGGATGTGCAACTGTATTTCATAGAGCCTTCTTGATTATTTGATATTTTTGCCAATTTCTTGTCACATCTGATTAGATTATCCCAGTTTTAGCTCTTCGTGCGGCTGATGAAGAGCTATTACTGGGAGCAGGGTGAGTGTCAGCAGCCTCAGGCTCTTGGGCTTTGTTTATGCTTTATGATGTCAGAGTGGTTCGACTTGAGTATCTTTTGCAGGAATCTTTGAAAGCCACTTATTCCATCTCTGTAAGGGTTACTTTAGTCTAAACCAGATCATGTGGCCTGGAAATGCTCTTCACCAGGCATCTGTAAACTACAAAATTCCACGCTGATAATGACTATAGAGTTAGGGCACCCTGGCGACCCTTCTGCAGGTTGCCCATGCAGGCTTTTCAGGACGCATGACCCTGACTATGGCCCAAGTTGAGGGTACTAGGGCCCATTTGTATATTCACTATTACTAAAACTTATGTTTTCTCTCATCTTATTTGATATGTTAAAAATAAATCAAAATAAAAGTGTGGGCACTCCACTTGGAGCTCTGGGTGGCTCCATGCCAAGCTGGGGACAACAAAGAGCTTATTTGGAGGTCTTTGGAAGGATCGGGGCTCTGAGAGCCTGCTCAGGGTTCCAGTCTGGGCTCCTGTACTCCAGGCACCCCTGCAGCTTTCTGGTAGCTTCTACTGGTGCTGGCAAAACAAGGGTGAGTGTGTGGAGTGAGTGAGAGAGGCTAACTCTTCACGTCCAGCCTCTCTGGCCTCTTCAGCAGTGTGCCCAGGAGAGAAAGAAGCCTCAGCTTGCCTCAAGGCCTAGGATGTGCTGATGTGCACAGTGAGTACTGGCACCTTTAGCAGCATCACTTGTCATTAACATGAATTTGCATGGGATCACTGCTGCCCTTTCTGAGAATCACCTTCTCAGAAGGTCCTTGGGGCTGGAGGTTTGGGGTCCTCTCACTGTCTGCTCAAATACACTTCCCTTCCACCCAGCCTGGACTGTGTGTGTCTGGACCAGGTTTTATTCTAGGGATGGGAATGATGGGACCATGGTAAATGGAGGGACTTGAGTACCTACCAAAGATAAGAATTAGACAATAGATTAACCAGGCAGAGTTGGAAGGAAAGACTTGTGAGGTTATTAAAAATTGCTTGGTGTTCTAAAGCTGGTTATTATTCCATTGTTGCTAATTCTGGGCTCCAGTGAATCCACAGGAGAGGAGTTTCACCATGACCCCACCACAGCCAGATGTGCCCATGAAGGAAAAAGCCTGCAGGCATTTCAGGCACTAATTGGTTGTTGCTGTAATGTTTTTCATTGATCGTGCAGCGGCCTTGCAAGGAGCTGCCCAGGGAGCAGGCAAGCACTGGGGGCCTTTTCAGGAGGGTGTGCCTACCTGTCATGGGGCTGGCTGCTGCTGGCCAAGGGGAGTTGAAGAGACCTCCATGCCCTTTTGGATCCCCCCAGTCCTGGAAAGGAGGCTGGCTCCAGGTGGGAGAAGAGGTAGCACTTTTGCCCAATTAGGAGCCTGTGGCTCCTGGGCTTTTCTCCTCTGAGTGATCGTTTCATTCTGGGGCTGGATTCTGCCCTCTGATTATCGCAACGCATCGCCTGTTTGGTTTTTCTCGGTTTAACTCCCACACTAATTTTGCACATGAATGAGTACAGTGAAACCAGTTTAATTTGCTGTTAATTCTCTGTTCAAAATATTCTCTTCTGTTTAAGGGACATAGTTGCTTTCATCTCTCTGAGGCAGCGTGTGAAAGCAGGCAGCTGCTAGGGTGCTGGAGGGGTGCCTGCAAGCGGATGTCAGCCTGGGCCAGTGCATGCTGCGGTCTGTGGTCTGTGGTGGGGGAAGGCAGGTGAGCACCACGGGGGTGGACATTTCTCAGAAGCAACAACCCATAGTTGTTGGGGCTTTACACTTGCTGAGCCAGCTGATGGTTTGGTTGTGCATGGGAAAAAGTTCATAGCTGGGAAAGTACCTCTTCACCAAGGGGCTATGGCTGAGAGATTTTGGCACACACACTGAGTAGCTAGTCTCTTGGCGATCCTGATCCTGAGTATGGGATGAGGAAGTGAATTCTACGGCTGATCACAGATACTCAGGGAAGACAGCTGACTGTCATTTAGGACACACAAACTTTAAACATTGCTTCGAAGTGTCTAAATATAGTGTTTATGCAATTTGCTCAAGCTTAGTTGGTGAAAGAGATCTGTTTTTGAGAAAATGTTCTTGTTTGGGTCTGCTGTGCCTAGCTCTTTCACTTCTCTGCTTTAACCAGGGGCCTTTTGGGGGAGAGGGCTTTGCACCAGGTGGCAGAGTGCCCAGTCACAGGACTGCACTTGGAGAGACAAATGATCTCTACAGGAGCTGAAACTGTAAAACAAAAGTAATGGGGCATGATTCGACAGCACTGGTCACCATGAGGCAGTCCCTCAGGCCATGTGGGAGTGGTGGTGGCTGTGGGTGAGGGCCCTGCTTCACTCTCCAATAGCTGCATCAGGACCCACCTCCAGTGCAGGGTTTCTTTAGAATACTCTTATAAGTTGCAGGTAGCGAAGGTTGGACAGCCACTCGAGATCAGCCTTCCTCCACTTTCCTCTTTGGAGCTATCCAAAGTGCTGGCTGAGGGGGCCCCAGGAGCCTCTCTCTGAAGCCCACACGTTATCTCTGTGAGTCTGCATATGCTGCTGGCCTACAAAACTGATCGTGGATTCTGCCCACTGCAGCCATTACCCGCCTCACCTTCCACACACTTCTCTTGTTACTTTCCACAATGTCAGGCATTCCTCCTGTCATTCTGGAGATTCTTGACTGCCCAGCATTGCCAACCATGGGCAGAGCAAGCATTCTGCTTTGGGAAGCACATGTGGTTTACCCGCCAGCCCAGCACATCTGTAGGGACCATCTCTGCTGGGAAAAGGTACTCAGGTGGTGGATGCAATGGTGTGGAAGCCTAAGGAAAAGAGAAAGAGCAAAGGCAGCAGTTGGTGAGGTGGTTTTACAGGGGCCGGTTAGTGTGGCCTGTGGAGTGCACCACATGTCTGGCTTCCTCTTTTCCTGTGCTGAGGTCTGACCAAACCTGTACTGACTCTAGGCTTATGTTTCCCCTTGGTGGTGACCAGGGACCTTGCTGCGGACATTTCCTCCCAACTGCCCTCTCAGCTGTGAAAGCTAGACAGAGCCTTGCCATTTCCCCCTGATTCCCAGGCAGTCCTTGGCCTGTTTTGATTGAGCATCTTGTTGTTGGCTTCCCTTCTGAAGCCCCCTTTGCCCATCTGCCAGTTTCACTCCTCTGCCACCTGGTTTTGCAGTATTCCATTTTCTCTTGACTGATCTCCTTTATCATGCCTCTGATTGGTGGTTTCCATAAGATCAGAGGAGACTCTTCCCAGAGCCCAGGGCCCATGGCCCTTTGAGCACTCCCATGGTGATGCGATCCTATTGATGTGCCAAGTCTACAGAACCCCAGCTGACAAACACACTAATTATACACATTCCTCTGCAAATTCATTAGCGGCAAATGAGGCTTGCGTTCCCCATGTTTATTCTGTTTCCCTTTGTACCCTTTTGGAAGGACTCAAATTCCCTTTTGAATTTGGTTGAAACCATTTAGCCCAAGAGGACAGCATCATAGACCAGAATTAGGCCAGTCATCTTCTGTAGGTACACTTTACTTACATGACTTAGTAATATAAATTTCATTTAATTTTATTTTTGTTCATTGAGTGTCCTCAGGGTCCCAGTTGTGATTTTCTGGTATTCTAGAGGTCACACAAACTTTTGTGGATGATTATAGGTATGCTGATAGCTGTAAGAGTTTTTTCTTTTAATTGTACAATAAAATAACGAATTAATTGATCAGACATGAAAAGACACATTTTAAATATCACTGATGAAATTCTTTTAAAATGTTTGTCCAGGCCACAGCCCCTCACTCTCTCGTGGTGAGAAAATTATAGTTCACGGGCCAAATCCAGCCTGTAGTTTGCTTACATGAGGTATTGGCAGTGGCAGAATCGAGAAGTTGCAACAGAGCCCTTACAGCTCACAAAGCCTAAAATATAAAGTTTGCCAACCACCAGAGTAGACCATCATAACACATATCAGAGCAGCCAGTGGGCCAGTGGTAGACTAAGGCCCTCGCAGAGAATGTGCTCCTGGGCTGGGCTGAAGGAACTGACCTAGGCCTGTGCTGCTCTGCGGCCCAGAGGCTATCACCCCAGAGGTCTAGAGAATGCAAGTTGAGCCCCCATTCAACTGATGATGTTATGTTCGGTTTGTGTAATGAGATCTCAAGCAGTAAGGGCAATGCCTGTCTCTTAATGGTCTTCTAAGATAAGATATAATACCTGTGAAAATAGTTTATCAACTCTAACGACTAGACAAGGGCTATTTATAAAAAGCATATGTCTGAATCCAACTGTTTAGAAATAATGATAATTAACATTGATAAGTGATTATTATGGGCCAGGTGCAGTGCTAAACACCTCACAAAAAGCATTTCACTTGATCTTCAAATTAACTTGGGATACAGGTATGTTGATGCTACTGATGAGAAATCTGGGGCTCAGAGAGGTTGTGTGGGTTACCCATTGCCACACTGCCATTATTTGCACAGCTTAGATGGGAACCTTTGTCTTTTGACTCCAACTCCAGTGATTTCTCAGTGTCACCGTGACTGGCTAGGTAGGGGTCCACTGTAGGTGTGTGTTTTCTTCTGCTGGTAGATAAAGCTTTGCATCATTTTTCTAAAGGAAGGGCAGGTGGGCCCAAAATGCTTGGTGAAACATGAAGAAAACACAGCTCAGTTGTCTCTGGCCATGACCAGATTTAACACTGAGGTTGGAACGTTGTAGAGTGAAGTTCCATGTCATTTTGCTGAGATGTACATTTGACTCATGGGCACCAAGATACCTGCCAGGAGGGATGCAAGTGTTTTGCTGTTTGCCAGTTATCATCATTGAATTACATACATTGGATCAACTCCCATGAAGTGGGGGAAAAGTGACTGATGCCCCACCCTGCCCCACCAAGAGAGCCAGCCAGTACTGGTGATGGAAATCTTTAAAAAGAAGATAAAGAGAATAGACATCTTACAAGAAAGAGTAGAACTTGGCTATATTACTCAATTTAAAAATTCAGTAAAGTCTTCGGCCATGACCACAGTAGATGTCATTGATTGATTGCATTTCGGAAGTGAGGGATAATTGTCTATTCCTGTGTTTGCCCCGCGTGTACTCCCCTCTCCAGCCTGCTAGAACGTGGCCTCCCCTCTCCAGGCCTCCAACATGCTCCTGTTCTTAAATCCAGAGTCCTCCTGGAACAACGTTAGAGACCAGAAATTTCCAAGCTTCCACTTTGAGGTGCTGCAGACCAGAGCTGGTGGCCAGGCTAGGGTCTCATGTCCATCTTCTTCCCTTGCTGAGTCAGTCACTGATGGGCATGTGCTTTGTGTCTAGCCCTTGCCTGGGAATAGTTCCTGTCCTTAGAAAGCCCACAGTACAGTGCAGTGAGCGGTGTATCTTATCCTCCTTTTTGCAAACCCTTTTCTCTAAGACCCCAAACACATGGTGTGGGGCCTTCTGCATATGCATCTAGAGGCTTCAGTGTGTCAGTATGGCGGTGCTCACATTCTCAGCAAATGCAAGGGTAGGGGCCATGCCAAGCCTCTGTGACTCTGCAGGTCTGTGAGTTCTGAGTGATATAGGGGCTGGCCCTCTCCATAGGCTGTCTTGGGCCCAGGGCCTAGGGCTCCAGCCATACTTCCAGAGGCCCTGTGCCCCCATAGTGTCCTATGCAGGCAGCCTGCAGGGAAGGGAATTTGTTCCCTGTGCCTGTCATTCTTTGCTGTGTGGAGGGCAATGGGACTTTTGTGAGTTCCCAAGTGAACCCACTGGCCCATTGTCTGGCCCAGCTCTCCGCAGAGCTCCACCAGTGTGGTGGGGACAGGGGCAGGGCTGGGAAAGGCCTGATGTATTCCTGGCCAGAACTGAAAACACTATTCATCCCAGAAGCACCCTGTTAAGCAGCAACAACAGCACAAAGAGGGAGGAGAGAGGAGAGTGGGAAACAAGGAGGGAGCAGGCGTGAGGAGTGAGAAGAAAAGAGAGACGAGGAGGGGGAGTAGAAGGAGAAGGGAGGTGAGGGCGATGAGGACGGGCACCTACAGCATGGAAGAGGAGCTTCTTGTCAGAGTCCTTCAGGTCCTGTACATGGATTCTACAGAGCCATGTTTCTCTGGAGAGACTGTAGGATACTCAGTGGAATTCATAAAGGAACAGACAGAGATGAAGTGAGCCTGACGGTGCCATGGGGCTCCTCAGACAGTTGCCGTGGTGCTGGAATTCATCGACAGAGGTAGGATGTGCCCACCAGAAAGGTGACAGCCCCCTTTCCCCTGGGCTGATCAGATCAAGTGGAGCATATAGAGCTCAGCAATGGGTGTTGGCCCATCAGAGAGCAGTACACACAAAATGGTGGGGGCTGGAAGAAAAGCTGATGGACCCAAGAGTGTGGTGGGTAGGAAGCAGAATGTTCAGGAGGTCCTGGCCTCTCACAATCTGAAGGGCTTCCATGGAGAATGGGGAGCAGTTGATTCTGTGGGGGGCCTTTCAGGAATACAACAAGGGCCAAGGAAAGGGAATCCCAAGGAGCCAGCCTTCTGAAAGTTAGAACCAGCTAACAAGAGCATGTCTTCCTGGGAAGGTAGTAAGTGCCTCATCTTTGGAGGTGAGCAAGTGGAGGCTACATGACTGTCTGGGGAGGTCATGTGGTGAAAGATCGAGCTTGGGGTGGAGGAGAGTACCATGCCTCTGGAGCTTTTCAAACCCTAGGGGGTTCTGAAGTGAGAGCCAAGCCTAGACTTAGGGTCCATCTCCCACTGCATTTGGATTGCAGGCAGTGCTGTGAATGAGCAGATGAAATCTGGACTGTCCATCATGTCCAAGCTGAAAGACACAGAGCAAACCTCCAGATCCTGAAGCTACTGACCTTGGTCTTTTCTTAGTTCAGAAGGAAGAGAACTGCTGGTGTCACTTTTCCTGATGTCTGCTCTGTTGGCCTCAGGAAATGGCTGGGGAGTCTTGAGGCCACAGCCCCTCAAGAAAACCTTCACCCCCACTTCCACAGGGAGAATTCAAAGCCAGGTGGGCAAGTGACTCTCTCCTTGAGTTTCCAGCATTACAAGAGAAAGAGGTGACTTCCAGATTGCCCCTGACTGCCCAATGTTAGGAAACCAGGATCAGCACTTAAACTTCCACTCAAGTACAAGTCAAAGACTTCAGTCCAGAAGGGCCTAGAGTGATCAGCCAACCCCAGGAAGATTGAGCAGAGAGAGATCCAGGCCCGCACAGTGTGGTCAGCTGCCTCCTAGTGCATTCCCTCTGACAAACTAATATGTAAGGCCTCTCTTCTTTCACCTCACTTTAGCTGCTTGTTAAGGGAATGATTCTATAAAATGTCTGCAGTGTAGCTAAGAGTGCATCCTAAGGCCTGGGGCATCTGGATTGTGATGTGGAAGTTATCTAGTCCCTAAGGCTGCAAGTAGCTTTGTGAGTATAAGAGCTTCAGCCCTGGGAGTTTTGAGGCCCAGGAGTTCCTCCTGCCTTCCCTTCCTGCTGCAGTGCGTAGACCAAATGCTCACAGCAGAGGAGGGCAGAAGGACTCTAAGGCCATCATGCCTGTTTGCCACCCCACTGTGGAGAACCATAAGGGCACCCCTAAGGCCAGCATGGGAGCTCTACCTGGACCTTCAAATCCCTCCAAAGACATTTCTGCAAGGAGGCATTCACTGCGAGAGTTCTGTGAGGCTTGTGAGGAGGACATTGATGGCATTGTGAGTATTTGGAATCTCAGGACATGCTGAATGCCAGGAGCCAGTCAATGCTATTGATCAGGAAACACAAATAAAAGTCTTCTCAGGCTACTCTCCAGATATCTTAGTGATAATAGAGACCTTAGAAGGATGAGTGACAGACAGGGTTGAACATACATACCCTGACAAAGAGGGGTAGAATGGCAAAAGGTTCGTTCCTGCAGGTGGGAGCATCTGTGGAGTCAGAGGGGGCAGCCCTGGAGGGAGGGACCTTGGGCATCTTCCCAGTGACCCCCAGCAACTGCACAGCTAGAGGAAGTTGGAGCTATGATCTCACAGCCAAGAATGTGCTGTAGGCTCCTTTCGTGGGTTGGCTGTTGGTGGTCCATTGATTGCAGCACCACCCTCCCCTTGACCTCCTGTGCAGTTGACAGTGGTCTGTGGTACAACAGGACAGGGTGAGAATCGGGGCAGAAAGGCTGTTGCAAGCACTTCACAATCAATCCCGTGGAACAGGGAGAGATGGATCAAAAGTGGAGTGTTTGAGACCTGCATTGAATGGCGAGACTGTGTAGAGTTCAGGGATGGGACAGACTCATTGGCTCAGGTTTTCAGGAAGGCCACCTGGAGGAAAAGGGACCAGACCTCCACTTTGCATCCTGCAGCCTTTGAACTCATGGGCCTGAATCATGCAGCAGGAAAGGCCCATTGGCCATCAGTGGATGTGGTGGACAGGGCATCTCTGAGTACACGGTGCCCGTGAGGTGTGGCAGCCCATGGGTGAGAGTGAGGATCCTGGCACTGTTCTCTCAGAGCCTGCAGGGAAATGGAGCAGGAGACCACAGAGAAGGCAACACAGAATGCAAGCCATGAAGAGCTGGGGAGGGGTGTTTGTGCAAGGTGGGCCACATCTTCCAGGGAGCAGGAGGCCCAAGGCTGAGCGGTTAGGCAAACTTCCCAGAGGGGCGAGAGGGGTGGTGGTGGGGTTTTAGAGGGCTGGAGGGATGTGGTGGGGTGGTCAGAGCATGAAGAGATCAGCTTCTGTCTGAAGGAAGACTCCTGGGTAGGGGTCTGGGGGCTGTAGTAGGCCAGTCTGGCTCTCTGAAGAGGAGTGGCTGAGGTCTTTACTGGAGAGGGGGCAGTGAAGTAGGCCATGAAAACTGTATGTGAGGGGAGTGGTAGCCATGGGGCAGCAGCTGCTGCATAGCAACACTGAGAATGGTGGATACAGAAGCCAGTGTTAGTCACCCAGGGGGCAGCTGCACGGTGGCATGACCTTTGGAGTCTCAGCAGCACCAGTCTGGTCTAGGATGTGTCCAGGAGAACTTGAGAGCCTTCTGGGCCAGCCCCCACTTCTTCCTTCCCTGACTGGTTGCCCCTTACTGGCACATCCCCAAGCCCCCCACAGCCATCCCACCCAGGGCCCCTGGCTCTCTGGAGCTGCTGCCAGTGCATGCAGGGGCCCTAAGGGCACAGCTCAGTGCCTGTGCCATCTGAGAATTACTGTGCCACAGATCAATCAGAACTGAGGGCCCAGAGGGCCTGGCACGGAGAGGCAGACGGCAGCATATTCCTTCTGATTAACGAGCCTGGGCCACCATCCATCGCCGGCCTTCATTAGGGCTGCAGAGAGTCATTTTGCATGGGCGTGCAGGCTCTCCTCCCCGCTCTTCTCCAGGGTGATTGATGCCCCCTGGGTGCCTGCATCCCCCATGAAGTGTGAGGCCTTCTCTCATCACACCCACAATGAGCAGGAGGCAGCAGTTTTGTTATGCACGGTTCTTACCCGTGTGCCATTGGTGCAAACTCATTGGTCTGTCAGAGTGGCTGGGGCAAACAGATTTAATCTTCCTTAGAATTCATGGTGCTGGAAGACTGGAAAATGCCAGGCTCCTAAATTTTAATAGGTCTCTGACTCTCACCACAAAAATGCAAATAGGTGTAGCACTGAGTAGCAGTGGGCTTCTGGCCAGCCTGCACCATCAGCAGGCTGGGGCATTGATTTAAAGGCTGTTTCTGGACCCTGGCATGCCTGTATAGCTCTCTTTCTTCTCCTGGCCTCTGCCTCTCTCTCTTTGCTGCTGGACTGGCAGAAAGGTGTGCTCTCTGTCAGGAAGAAATCTGAGTCAGGAGAAGGTAAAACTTGGAAAAAAGCCTGCCTATAGGTCTGATTAAATGCCCCCTGAGGCCTGATGGCCTGAGAGTGGGTAGGGCTGCCCAGCACCATGCCTGGGCCAGAGGACAGCCTCTGAGGCCTCCCCTGTCTATGCCCACTGACATGGTCTGGCCAGTTTGGCTCCTGCCTACAGATGTTTGATGCTAGAGAGGTCTTGGGGTCCCCAGCCATGGTGGTAGGACTCAGTTTTCATCTTGGTTCTCTGGCTGTGGTGTATTTGCAGACATAGGAAAAGGCACATGTGGGTATGAAAGGGTGTCTGCCATCTTATAGGATGTGGGGGAATTTGACATTTCCTGATATCAGAATGGAAAAAGGAGCTGAGATAGGAGGAAAATAAGGCAAAAGGACTGTGGCAGTTTGGGACTTTGGTATCCCAAATGAAAGGCTTTTTGGTCTTCCATTTTCCTTGTTCCTGTATTTGGTCTCACTGGCTCAGGACTCTGCCTTTGTTGGAAAGCAGCGTCAGTCCTTGCATCCACAGTTCCCTCTGTCCATCAGTGAGCCGTGTGGAGACACAAGTTGTGCTAAGGGTGGGGAGGCCACAGAGGTGGTGGAGGCTACAGGGGCATGGGAGATATGAGGGGGGAGCTCAGAGTCCTGGATGCCAGCCTTTCAAGAGAACAGTCTCCTGAGAGCAGGCCCAGCACTGAGCTTTCATCTAACATCAGGCAAGAATACCATCAAAATCACTTTCCTGTAAAGAGCAGACCTGCCAGGCCTGACACATCAAGGAGATGAGCAGCATGTTATCTGGGAGGTCACTGCTGCTCCTGTTCTGAAGCACCGTCCCTGACTTTGGGAAAACTCGAAGAGATAATTAAGCTGCTTTCTCACTCTCTTTCCAAGGGCTTTAGATGCAAGCAAAGACTACTGTCTTAAGTTTTCATTTGCTTCCCAAGAGGAAACACTCTGTGGGTTGCGGGGGGAGTCCTTACTTCCAAGCCACTGACCAATACCAGATGGAGAGCCCAGTTCCATCCAGGGATTGAGGGCAGGGGTGAGGATGGCCATGCTGGGAGCACTGTGTTTGGAATGTGGCCCTGTTCATCCAGAGCAGAGCCAGTGGCTGGAGCTCCTTCAGCGCCAGTCTCCTGTGCTCTGCATGTGTGCTGGGCATGGAGAAAAAGGCTCTTCAAAAAAGCCCAGTGCAGCTCCATGTCTCAGTGTATATTGGTGGCAGTTGGTGGTGGTATAGCTATTTGGGCTCCTTCTTGGTGATCTGCGCTGCCTTAGATCCAGTTGTGGCCACACAGAGTGGCCTCTACCTAGAGAGAAGCCCATCCCAGATGCCCCTGTGCATGGTATACGTGGGGAGGTGGAGGCTGCACCAAGTGCCCACATTTGTGGTTATGCAGGGGTTGACTGAGGAGAAACTGGAATGTGACTGGATGGCTAAGTTGGGTTTCTCAATGAACTGAAGCTGAAGGGTGGGTTTGGAGCTAGGCTGCCAGGGCCCAATGGAACCAAAGTTCACCCTTCAGAGTGAGCAGTAGGACTGGAGACTCAGTGGCCAGCCCAGTCTCATGGGATGTAGCTAAGAGACTTGGCTTTGTGAGAGGTTCTGCTCCCACATCAGGACCAAACATAGAAACATAACAGTGACTGCTCTTTGCAGACCAACTACCACTTGTTAGAAGCTGCAGTAAGTGCTTGGTAAATAATATTTTACTGACTTCCCACAAGTGCCTGGTGAAGTGGACATGATTATCCTCATTTAGTGGATGGCTGAACATGAGCCTTAGATGTCTGAGTAATTTGCTCAAGGTCACAGAACCAGAGAGCAATAAAGCTGAAACTCACACCCAAGGCTGTCAGATCCAAGTCCACTGTGGTCAGGACTTGGCTACCCTGGCATGTAGCTGCCTCCTTGTGTTGGGCACTGCAGGACTCTCAGGGGAGGGTTGTTGGAGACATGGGGGCTGCCTTCCAATTTAAGTCCTGCGCATCATCAGGGGTCTGGCAGAAACAGATGGCACAGTGGAAAGAGGTGATTGAGGGGAGATTAATGAAGGTCTGTTTACAAAGATTGCGCAGAGTTAAAGATAGGCAACAAGGATGACAAAGCACTCAGGGATTTGCAGCAGCAGGGGGCTTTTACCATGCCTAAGCTTGAAGGACATGGGGAGGGAGCCATCTTCCCAGAACTAGGCAAGTTCTACAGCTGTAGGAGAGGCCCACGAGCCTCTCCCTCTCAGCAGGCAGGAGTGTCTCACTCCTTATGTCCTGCAGGCTCTTGCTGGTGAAGGAGCCCAGTGGATGCCTCCTCTGCCCAGAGCAGGGAAGAGAAGGGTAGAGAGTGGGCCTTGAGGAGCAAATAGAAACCATCACTCACCTGCTAGAATAGATGTCTTTGGAGGATGCACCTGGCCATCCTTGCATCTGTGTCCCTCAAGCTCCCAGCACAGGCCTTAGTATTTGTTGGCAGAAACCCAACAGCCCTATTTCCTGGTGTCCTAACCCTCCTGTAATGGGTTGAATTGTGACTCTCACAAAAAAGATATGTTGAGGTCCTGACCCCCAGTATCTCACAATGTGGGCTTATTTGGAAACAGAGTTGTTGCAGATGTCAGTAGATAAGAGGAAGTCATAGTAGAGTATGATGGACCCCTCATCCTATGACTGGCATCCTTGTAAAATAATCATGCCACATAAAGACAGGCAGAGCAACATCAGACAAGGTAGGCAGATTGGAATTGGCAGCTGCAAGCCAAGGACCACCAGAGATCCCAGGAAAACTGCTAGAAGCAAGAAGTGGCCAGTAAAGATCCTCTCCTACAGGTTCAGAGGAAGTATAGTCCTGATAGCATCTTGATTTGGGATGTTTTGCCTTCTGAGCAGTGAGACAATACATCTCTGTTGTTTTAAGCCACTCAGGTTGGGGTGCTCTGTTACAACAGTCCTAAGAAACTAATATAGCTTCTAAAGTAAGTTACATATTTTATTAGTAAAAAGCACTCACACAGTACAAGCATACACACTGCTAAGCCATTGTAAGACTGTGTCAGACCTGGGGATTCCAGAGGCAGAAAGTCCATCCCAGATCTAGAGGTCCCCTCTAGTTTCTTGTCATGTTTCTCAGATACCGCCTTGAGAACTAAGAGCCAGAAGAAACCCTCTGAACCAGAGAGGAGAACAATGATCAAAAACCATGTACCAAGTGCCAAGCTGGGCTGGGCAGGGAGGTCAGCCCTTCTGAAGCCAATTCCCAGCCATACACAGCTCCATACATTGAGCAGACCTTTCCACGTCCCCATGCTCTGGCCTGCTTCTCTGGAAGTCTACCTTGAAAGAGCCTTGGAGGGAGAGAAATGCCTTTGGGCCTTCCTGCTTGCTCATGGGATACACCACAGGTGAACCAAGACCTAATCTACAGCCCATCCCAACTCCTTCAGGCACATTTTTATGTTGTGACCCATCTAAGCTATGGCTTCTTTCTAGTTACCATAATTAATTGCA
>CAUYLG010023726.1:0-23872 GCA_963573385.1 Cacajao melanocephalus | reverse complement strand
TGTTTTGCACTGGTTTCTTCCCATCTTTGTGGATTTATCCACCTGTTGTCTTTGTAATTGCCGACTTTCAGATTGGGTCTCTGAGTGGATGTCCGGCTTGTTGGTGATGAAGTTTTTTCTGTTTCTTAGTTTTCCTTTGGCAGATGCCCCTTCCCCACAGAGCTGGGCCTTCCGGGTTCAGCTGTGCTTGCTGTGAAACTCTCAGTCTTCAGTGCTTCCAATTGCTGTTTTTTTTCTGTGGGGATGGGACCAGCCAAGCCCGACTGAAAGGGCACCCAGTCCCGTATAGTCTGCACCGAGAAGCACCGTGCCGGCCAAAAGAGTCACGCTGGTGACCAGTGGGGCTCCTCTGCCGGGAATCTCCTGATCTGTGGGCAACAAAAATTATTCTGAAATTGCAGCATCTACTCGCTCTCTGGGCTTTCACTGGGAGCTACAATCCTGAGCTGCTGCTAATCGGCCATCTTGGATCTCTGTCCTGATTTTCATTCTTTTCTATTATTTTTTCTTTAGTCTCCTCTGACTGTATTCCTTCCGTCCTCTTTTTTTTTTTTTTTTAAAGAGTTTCACTGTTGCCCAGGCTAGAGTGCAATGGCATGATCTGGGTTCACTGCAACCTCCGCCTCCCAAGTTCAAGTGATTCTCCTGCCTCAGCCTCCCAAGTAGGTGGGATTACAGGCATGTGCCACCATGCCTGGCTAATTTTGTATTTTTAGTAGAGATGGGGTTTCTCTGTGTTGGTCAGGCTGGTCTCGAACTCCCAACCTCAGGTGATCTGCCCACTTTGGCCTCCCAAAGTGCTGGGATTACAGGTGTGAGCCACTGCGCCCAGCCTCTTTTCTACTTTTTTGAGACAGCATCTCACTCTGTCAGCCAGGCTGGAGTGCAGTGGCATGATATCTGCTCACTACAACCTCTGCCTTCCAGGTTCAAGTGATTTTCATGCCTCAGCCTCCCGAGTCGCTGGGATTATAGCTTGCGCCACCATACCCAGCTTATTCTTTCTATTTTTAGTAGAGACAGGCTTTCATTGTGTTAGCCAGGCTGGTCTCTAGCTCCTGGCCTCAAGTAATCTACCCACCTCGGCCTCCCAAAGTGCTGGGATTTCAGGTGTGAGCCACCACATTTGGCCCATAACTGTATTTTCAAATAACCTGTCATCAAGCTCACTGATTCTTTCTTTTGCTTGATCAGTTCTGCTGTTGAGAGACTGTGATGCATTCTTTAGTATGTTAATTGAATTTCTCAGCTCCAGGATTTCTGCTTTTTAAAATTATTTCAATATCTTTTTTATATTTATCTGATAGTATTCTGAATTCCTTCTCTTCTCTTTTCTTAAATTTCATCGAACTTCTGTAAAACAGCTATTTTGAATTATTTGTCTGTAAGGTCATATAACTCTGTCACTCCAGGATTGGGCCACTGGTGCCTTATTTAGTTCATTTAGTGAGGCCATGTTTTCCTGTATGGTCTTGATATTTGTGGATGTTCATTGATGTCTGGGCATTGAAGAATTAGATATTAATTGTAGTCTTTGAACAATGTGCTTGTTTGTACCCATCCTTCTTGGGAAGGCTTTCCAAGTATTCAAAGAGAATTGAGTGTTGTGATCTAAGTCTTTGGTCACTGCAGTGTGTATCTGCATTAGGGGGCACCCCAAATCCAGTAACACTGTGACTCTTGCCTACTTGTAGAGGTACTGCTTTGGTGGTCTTGGGTAAGATCTGAGAGAATTTCCTGGATTACCAGGCAGACGCTTTTTCTCTTCTCTTTCTTTTGCCCAAACAGATTCTCTCTCCCTCTCCACGCTAAGCGGTCTGGAGCTGGGGGTAGGGTTACACAAGCCTCTCTGTGGCTACCACCACTAGGACTGCACTGGGTCAGACCCAAAGCTAGCACAGCCCTGGGTCAGACTCAAAGCTAGCACAGCCCTGGGTCCTGCCCAAGTCCTGCAATGGCCACTGCCTGGTTACTGCTAGTGTTCACTCAAAACCCAAGGTCTGCACAGTCAGTGGGTAGCAAACCCAGCCAGGCTTGTGGTCTTCCTTTCAGGGTGACAAGCTCCTCACCAGCCCAGGGCAGATCCAGAAATTCTATCCAGGAGCCAGGGCCTGGAGTCAGGAAACTCAGAAATCTACCTGGTGTTCTGTTCTACTGTGACTGAGCTGGCACCCACGCTGCAAGACAAAGCCCTTCTCAATCTTTTTTTTTTTTCTGGAATGGAGTCTTACTCTGTCACCCAGGCTGGAGTGCAAAGACATGATCTCATCTCACTGCATCCTCCACCTCCTGGGTTCAAGCGATTCTCCTGCATCAGTCTCCTGGGTAGCTAGGACTGTAGGGATGTGCTACCATGCTCGGGTTAATTTTTGTATTTTTAGTAGAGATGGGGTTTTACCATGTTGGCCAGGCTGGTCTCAAACACCTGGCCTCAAGTGATTTGCCCACCTCGGCCTCCCAAAGTGCTGGGATTACAGGTATGAGCCACCACATCCAGTCCCATTCTCATTCTTGCCTCTCCTTTGTTCAAACTGAAGGAGTCTCTCCTTATTGCCACCACTGCCCCAGACCTGTGGCAAATACTGCCTGGCTACTACCAATGTTCATTCAAGGTCCAAAGGCTCTTCAGTCAGCATGTGAATGCTGCCAGGCCTGGATCTCTCCCTTCAATGAAGCGGGCTCCCCTCTGGCCTAGGGCAGGTCCAAAAATGCTATCCAGGAGCCAAGACCTGAAACTGGGGACCCCTGAAGCCCACTTGGTGCTCTACCTCACTATGGCTGAGCTGGTACCCAAGCTATAAGACAAAGTACCCCTACTCTTCCATTTTCTTTCCTTAAGCAGAATAAGTCTCTGCTCATGGTTCTCACAGCTGGGAATGTACTGGGTCACACCTGAAGCCAGCATGGCACTGGGTGTCACCTAAGGCCTGCATCAAATACTACCTGGCAGATATAAAATGTCTATTCAAGGCCCAAGGGCTCTCTTTTTTTTTTTTTTTTTTTTTTTTGATGGAGTCTTGCTCTGTCTCCCACCTGCATCAAATACTACCTGGCAGACACAAAATGTTTATTCAGGGCTCTTTTTATTTTTTTTAACGGAGTCTTGCTCTGTCTCCTAGGCTGGAGTGCAGTGGCACGATCTTGGCTCACTACAACCTCCACCTCCCAAGTTCAAGTTATTCTCATGCCTCAGCCTCCCAATAGCTGGGATTGCAGGCGACTGCCACCATGCCTGTCTAATTTTTGTATTTTTAGTAGAGACAGATTTGCTATGTTGGCCAGGATGGTTTTGAACTCCTGATCTCAAGTGATTCACCTGCCTTGGCCTCCCTAAGTTCTGGGATTACGTGCATGAGCCACCGCACCTGGCCAAGGCCCAAGGGCTCTTTAATCAGCAGGTGATGCATCCTGCTAGGACAGTGTCCTTCCTTTCAAGACAGCAGATTCCCTTCTGCCCCAGGGTGTGTGTAGAAATGTTTTCAGGGAGTTAGTGTCTGAAATGGGGGCCTTGTGACTCTGCCTGCTGACCTATTATGGCTGAGCTATTATCTGAGTTACAAAACAAAGTCCCCTTTACTCTCCCCTCTTCTCTTCTCAAGCAGGAAGAAGGAGTACCTCTCCAGAGTTATGAGCTGTGCTGCCTGCGTGCAGGGAGGAGTGCTACAAGCACTCTTGGCCACCCCAGCAGGAGTCTCTCTAGGTCATATGTATCCCAGGTCCACTGGCTTCAAGCCCAGCACAGCACCAGAACTTGCCCAGGAATTACAGTCCTTGCAGCCTAGACTGCCTTTCAAGTTTATTTAGCACCCCAGAGTGCTTTAGCCCACAGTGTCAGGGCTAGCTGGAATTCAGGTTCAGACCACTGGGATGGGCAACTCCCCTTTCGCTATTACTGGTATAAATGCTCCCTCCATAGGCACTGACTGAATTCTGCCCTGTGTTGCTTTCTACTGTGGTAGGCAGCACTGAGTTCCAAATCTGTGCACCTGGGGGAGTGCAGTGATTGTGGGATGCAAATCACTGCACTTCCCCAGGTGTACAGATTGTCTGTACCATGTGGCTGCTGCCACTGCCTGGGAATGGGAGAGAGGTGATATTGGCAATTCTAGACTCTTTCTTCCTCCTTCAGTGCCTCTTTCCTTAATATAATGTTAAAACCGGGTCTATAATTGCTCACCTGATTTTTGATTCTTATGAAGGTGCTTTCTTGTATGGATAGTCATTCAGTTTGGTGTTCCTGCAGGGACACTCACTGGAGGGCTCTATTTGGCCATCTTGCTTCGCCTCCTCCTAAGATTTTTTTAACGTAACTTTCTTGAAAGATGAATTTTTCCCCTCCAGATACATGTCCTGAAACTGAACAAAATGGAACTGTTACCATTTCATGCTGATGTGGAGATTGGCCAGATTATAGAAATCCCCATTGCAATGTATCACATAAATAAAGAGACTAAAGAAGCCATGGCATTCACAGACTGCTCTCATTTATCCTTGGATCTGAACATGGATAAACAAGGAGTCTTCACTCTTCACAAAGGAGGTAAAAGTAGCCTTTTTATCTTCTCCTTGCTTTGTCTTTCTTTATGTACCTTTAATTCTACCACAGTAACATATTGCTTCCTTTGTCTTTAAGAAAGCAATCAACAATTCAGAAACTGCCAATTATAGTCTGAATTCACAGTTTACTTTTCTTTATAATACTTTAATTTATTTCATCAAATGCCTTGTAGTAAGTGTTATACTCCTCATTTTACAGATGTAGAAACAAAGGCACAGACATTGAATAACATTGTAGCTGGATGATACTAGTTTTTGTTTGTTTGTTTGTTTGTTTATCTGCTTTGAGACAGAGTCTCACTTTTGTCACCCAGGCTGGAGTGCAGTGGATCTCGGCTCACTGCAACCTCCGCCTCCAGGGTTCAAGTGATACTCCTGCCTCTGCCTCTCAAGTAGCTGGGATTACAGATGCCCACAACCATGCCTGGCTAATTTTTGTATTTTTAGTAAAGACGGGGTTTCACCATGTTGGCCAGGCTGGTCTTGAACTGCTGACCTCAGGTGATCTGCCTGCCTCGGCCTCCCAAAGTGCTGGGATTACAGGTGTGAGCCACCACACCCGGCCAGTTTTTATTTTTATTATAATTGTTATTAGAGACAGGGTCTTGCTGTGTCACCCAGGCTGGAGTGCAGTGGTGCAATCATAGCTCACTGTAACCTTGAACTTCTGGGCCCAAGCTATCCCATCTCAGCCTTTCAAGTAGCTAGGATTACAAGGGCAAGTTCAGTATCAGATTTTAGTTCACAGTAAGGCTCTCTCTTTCTTGCCTCAAGCTCTTTTCTTCTTTCCCTGATATACATACCATATGTCTTTCAAAGAGGAATGTAAAGCCATTTAATATATGCATACATTAAATTTATTGAAAAAGGATAAAATATTTTTCTAATAAAACAGAAAATATGAATAAACTAGCCATAAAGGTCAACATTCTTTCCTGCTATTGAACTTGATATTTGATCCTGATTCCCATTGTTTTTTCATCAGTATAATGACAGTAGTAACATCTAAGATTTTCTTAGCATTTACTTTTTACCAAGCTCTGTTCTGCATACTTTTTATACATTAACTATTTAATTCTTACATCTGTAAGCTTGGTATCAAATTGGACTTTTATTTTGCCTTTGCTCATTATGCTACATACATACATACAGATAGACTCTTACATCTCTCTTCTTTCCCCTCAGAGTATCTCTTCTAATTTTTAGACCCTTATTTCCCATGTAGGACAACAAAATCTTCCTAACTATTCTTACCTCTGGCTACCAGATGGATCTGCATGAACTCAACTTTGATATTATTTTTTCTGCTCAAAAATTTTGAAAGACTTATTGCCAGTGAAATGGACCCAAAATGTTTTAGTTTGGTATTCAAGATCCCTCTACAATATAACCCAATCTGCTTTTCATGATTTCATACTTTTGCTTCATATATGGTTCTAACTAAATCAAGTACTTTATTTATTTATTTATTTTTATTTTTTTGTTTTGTTTTGCCTTTTTGGTTTTTTGTTTGTTTGTTTGAGACAGAATCTCACTCTGTCGCCCAGGCTGGGATGCAGTAGCTCCATCTTGACTCACTGCAACCTCCGCCTTCCAGGTTCAAGCAATTCTCATCCCTCAGCCTCCCAAGTAGCTGGGCCTACATGCATGTGCTGCCACACCTGGCTAATTTTTGTATTTTCAGTAGTAGTTTAGTAGTTTCACCATGCTGGCCAGGCTGGTCTCGAACTCCTGACCTCAAGTGATCTGCCCACCTCGGCCTCCCAACGTGCTGGGATTACAGGCGTGAGCCACCATGCCCAGCTAAATCAACTACTTTAAATTCTCTCATATATATCTCTCATATTCTTATTTATGTCTCATTTGTATTTCTTTGTTCATTCTGTTTTCTCAGCCTGAGATACTTTAAACTTCCTTGATCTCTCCAGCTTGAAATAATCTATTTTCTAGACTTCTATAGTATTTATCACTTTCTATTAATGTTTTAAGTGAATTATTTATATGTTCACTTTCCCCTTGAAACTATAAATGCTTGAGGTCAGGATCTTTGCTCATATATGGATGTATATATAGATATATATATGTGTATATAGATATATAGATATATAGATATATAGATATATATATACATATTCTCACTGTACATAGAACTGTATCTCATACATGTCTCTCAATAGAAATAACAGATTTATATATATATATTATATATATTTATATGTATATTATATATATAATTTATATATATATTATATATATATGAGATACAGTTCTATGTACAGTGAGAATATGTATATATAGATATATATGTGTATATATATCTATATATATATAATTTATATATATATAAATTATATATATAATATATAATATATATAAATATATATATTTATATATATATTATATTTATATATATATACACATATATATCTATATATACATATTCTCACTGTACATAGAACTGTATCTCATACATGTCTCTCAATAGAAATAACAGATTTTTATATCAACTTGATATAAAGGGCCTAATGGTTAATGTTAGAGATCAAGATGGTTTTGTTTTATTTTGGTTTGTTTTTTTGAGATGGAGTCTTGCTATTGTTGCCCAGCCTGGAGTGCAGTGGCACATCTTGGCTCCTGCAACCTCTACCTCCCAGGTTCAAGCAATTCTGCCTGCCTTAGCCTCCCAAGTATCTGGGATTACAGGTGCCTGCTACCATGCCTGGCTAATTTTTGTATTTTTAGTAAAGACAAGGTTTCGCCATGTTTGCCCCACTGGTCTCAAACCCCTGACCTCAGGTGATCCACCTGCTTCGGCCTCCCAAAGTGCTGGGATTACAGGCATGAGCCTCCGCAGCTGGCCAAGATGGTATTTTTAATGTATTAAAATTCTTATTTCTGTAGCTTAATTTCCTTTAGAATTAACTGCTTGTTACCCCATGAAATTATACTTGTTTGGGGTTTTTTTTTTTAAGCAGAGTCTTACTCTGTTGCCCAGCCTGGAGTGTAGTGGCACAATCATGACTCACTGCAGCCTCGACCTCCTGGACTCAAGCTATCCTCCTTCCTCAGCCTCCTGGGTATCTGGGTCTACAGGTGTACGCCACCGTGCCTGGATAATTTTTTAATATTTTATAGAGATGGGGTTTTGCCATGTTTCCCAGGCTGGTCTTGAACTTCTGAGCTCAAGCAGTCTGCCTGCCTCAGCTTCCCAAAGTTCTGGGATTACAGGCCTGAGCCACCACACCCTGCGCCACCACACCCTGCCAAGATCATGGTTTTTTTTATTTACAGGTATTCAAAGACCTGGACCAATGCATTGTTCCAGTATATATATGGCAGCTAAATCACTCGGTCATACTCTGGTAACAGTGAGTGTGAATGAATGTGAAGAGTACTTGGAGAGCAGTGCCACATTTGCTGCTTATGAACCCCTAAAGGTAAGATATTTCATGGTAAGGAACTGGCATTTCTTTTAATGGACTCAACTGTGTCCACATGGGCTTGCTAGCTATCTGTGGTCTCTACTAAGGATCAATGATATTTATATTCTCTTTACTTGCCATTCTTTTGTTTTTAGATCTGTAGCTCTCTCCTCAAACCTAAGTCTCCAGGGAGTTTACTCCTTCATGCTTCTGTCACAGGAATATCTTTAAGTTGTATCAGAAAGTTTTAGATATTCTCCTTCTTTTTTACTGAGGCATAAAATATATGCAGAAAAGTTCACAAAGTACACTAATCTTAAGGTGGTATCTGAATTTTTACATGTGCCTGTATCTCTCTAAATACCAAGACTGGTATATTAGCATACTCCCTTTCGAAGAACTCTGAAAGATAATTTCTGTCCTATGGAAGGAAGTCAATCATCTTTTACCCAATATGCTTATGGATTTTAAGCACAGAAGCCATTATATTGTGCCCTAAGGACTGATTAATTATAATGGTGATAGCATGATGATAAGTGGTTCTGAGGCAGTGGCAGCCTGTCTGGAGCAGCTGCTGCCATCACATCAGCTGCAGCAAGGAGGTGCAGCTATGGCTGCACATTCCGTGGAGCCATTTAGAGCTGAGGCCAAGTGGGAGCCCTGGGAGCCCCACTCCTTCTAAGTTGGTGGGGCAGGAGCTCCCTGGGTGCAGCCTACGTCATGGCTGTGGACTGAGGCCTCCTGCTCCACTGAGCAAGCAGAAGCTGCATCACTGCCCCAGCCCCACCATACCCTTGCTGTGCAACTGCAGCCACCCAAATGGCAGTTGTGAACTCAAGCATCCTTGCAGAACAGTGCAAGGGGGCCCAGGAAGGCCCCCCTCTGCCTGCTTCTGCTGCCTGGCTTCTTCCTGCTGTCAGTCTTAGAGTAAAGTTGGGCGGAGCCCGGGTGCTGTCACAATCTAGCCGGATATGCACATGCTTGGGCCAGTTTTGACACACTAGGCCCCTGCTGTCTTGGCGCCCTCCAGACTTTGGGAACCAATGAGCATAGGAGAGAAGCCAAGAGGGAACTGAGGGCAGCTCAGCACTGGCCTGAAGGTGCCCCTTGGCACCTACAGCCTGGATGTCATGAACGGCAGCAGGAGGCAGACAGGTTCCTGGGCAGAAGGTGCAGACCCTGGTGAGGCCCTACCTTTGGGCAAGGTAGGGCCTGAAGGCTGGGGTCCAGGCTGCCATTCCCACAGACCAGAGTGGGAATTTGTGATGCCTTTTCTGGGCCCACCCATGGCTGCCCATGGACCAATCAGTGTACACTTCCTCTCCTCTGATGCCTATGAAAGCTCCAGGCTTAGCTAGAGCTGAGCAGACATCATACAACCAGCTACAGAGAGGAGACAACCAGGATCTCCTCTCTGCTGAGAGCTGCATATTTGGGATGACCAGCTGCAAAGAGGTACTACCCACTCCAGGGCCTCCTCTAAGCTATTCTGTTACTCAGTAAAGCTCTTCTTCACCTTGCTCACCCTCCAGTTGTTTGCATACCTTATTGTTCCTGGATGCAGGATAAGAACTTGGGACCTGCCCAATGGCAGGGCTGAAAGAGCTATAACACAAACAAGGCTGAAACACGCCCCTTGCTCACCAAGTTGTGGGTGAAGAGAAGGAGAGAAGAACTGCGACTCTTCAGGGAGCCAAGGCCTGGGAGCTCCCCAAGCCAGGGCTGTGACTCCCTCTTTGGGGCCCTGTGGTTCCTGGAGTCTCCAAGCTTCCAGGCACCACTGTGTTCCCCAGTGGCAGCTGTGGAAGTTGTTTGCAGTGCACCTGATCTAGCCATAGGCTTGCAGAGAGCCAGTGCCCATGCCAGCACCTGGAGCTGTCCGCCCCGCTGCAGCAACTGGTCTGCCTGACTGTGTCCAGTGGCTGGAGCCCATGCTCACTCACTCACACACCTGTTGCCACTCCATGCCTGGCTCACCCTTGGCAGGTGTGGGATCCAGGCTGGTAGCATGAGCCAAGCGCAGCCTGCCAGGCCGAGTGGATGGAACAAGCCCAGTGGGTCCAAACAAAACTTGGGCAAAGGCACCACCAGCCACAGAGGTTTCCAGCTAGAAAAGTGACACTCCAAGGATCTTGCAATAGTTCAGAATAAAAGTAGATAGAAACTGGCTTGCTTTCTACATCCTATTTGATTCCAGCAGGAGCTAAAATTAGTATCTATAAGTTCTTGCTAATAGATACTGACAAATCCTGACTCAGTAGTGCCTCTTGGAATAAGGAGCACCCACAGGGAAAAACGTTAACACTAATGAAAGAAGTAAAGTAAGTTCTTAATTAAAAGAAAAAAGAGGAATTACTTATTCAAATTTGCATTTTAAGTTGGCTTCATTGTATATTGTATAGCATATATATTAAATATATGGTTCAAGTATATTTCACTAGTTCCCTTGGTGGGTGAGTCATCCTACTTGATGAGCCACAGCCAAGCACTAATTAAATGAAAGTCCTTGGCTGTGGCTCACTGTAAAGTTTCATTAGTTTTTTTCTTACTTTTATCATTATCCTTAAGCTTATTTTATATACATTGAGTGTCCACAAATCAGATCTCCCTGAATGAAAGTCATTCTTAAAGGAAAGAAAGATGATGATTTTTTTTTTCTGCAGTACGTTAGTAATGGGTCTTTCCCCTGGCCTGATGAAAAAAAGATTGTTTAAAAACATGTGTGTTTTACCTTTGTTATCATTACTGTGTTTCATTACATGTTACAGTTCTCAATTTGTCCTTTTACATTATCAGCTCAATTCATTTGGTCTGTTTAATTTTGGACTATACATCTAAGAAAAAGGAATAATTTGTTTTGCTTTTTCAGAAAGGCCATCTATGGGACCTCTGTGTTTATTTCTTCCGTTAATTTCTTTTCTCTTCAATTAATTTCTTCTGTCAAAAGCTTTTTTTTTTTTTTTTTTTTTATACAGAGTAACACACTTTTTCCCCGGCTGGAGTGCAGTGGTGTAGTCTTGGCTAACTGCAACCTCCACCTCCCTAGTTCAAGTGATTCTTGTGCCTCAGCCTCCCTAGTAGGTGAGATTACAGGTACCCACCATGATTCCCAGCTAATTTTTGTATTTTTAGTAGATACGGGGTTTTGCCATGATGGCCAGGCTGGTCTTGAACTCCTGGGCTCAAGTGATCCACCTCCCTCGGCCTCCCAAAGTGCTGGGATTACAGGTGTGATCCACCTTGGTGGGCCAAAAACTTGTATAGCACTCTGTAACATGTCTTTTTTTTTTTTTTTTCTCTGAGGCCGAGTTTGGCTCTTGTTGCCCAGGTTAGAGTGCAATGGCACAATCTTGGCTCACTGTAACCTCTGTCTCCAAGTGATTCTCCTGCCTCAGCCTCTCAAATAGCTGAGATTACAGGTGTACACCACTGTGCTTGGCTAATTTAGTAGAGATGGGGTTTCACCATGTTGACCAGGCTGGTCTCGAACTCCTGACCTCAAGCGATCCACCTGTCTCAGCCTCCCAAAGTGCTGGGATTACAGGCGTGAGCCGCCACGCTCTTTTTGTAGCACTTATTGTACTCTTTACCTACTCTGAGTCTGTCTTTTTCAGATTGTGGGCTCCCCTGTGAGACATGACTTTATTTGAATTTCTATTGCTGTATCCTCAGTAGGCCATCAGTGAATATTTTTTGAATTATATATACATTATTTAAGAGAATACTACCATCAGGGATAGGAATATTCAGTGTTAATAATACTCAATAATAAATATGTCTGAACAGTTCCTGAAAGAAAGCATAGTTTGCTTACATTTTTAGAATAATTGCTTCAACTCTCTACTTCATTTTAAAACTTAGTCACTGTAGTGGGAGTTGAACAATAAGAACACAAGGACACAGGGAGGGCAACATCACATACCAGGGCCTGTCAGGGGGTCAGGGGTTAAGGGAGGGATAGCATTAGGAGAAATACCTAATGTAGATGACGGGTTGATGGATGCAGCAAACCACCATGGCACATGTATACCTGTGTAACAAACCTGCATGTTCTGTACATGTACCCCAGAACTTAAGGTATAATTTTACAACTTAGTCACTGTTGTGGATATTGTGGCCCATACAAAAATAACCTACAGTTTGAGAATACTTAATTTCCCTAATGCCAGTTTCCTCATCTATACATGGGATACAATTCCTCTGTATACTGAATTGAGTAATACTGATCTTGTCTACTTCTTAGCTTATAAAGTTCTTGGAGAAATATGGTTAAGTGTATGCATGTATTTTTATATTTTTAGGGCAGAAATTCTTTGATATTTTAGTAAAATATCAGTTTAAAATGCTTATGCATCTTATTTTTCATTCTCTAGCCTGAAAAGATGCTTATGCAGTTATTTATACAGTACCTTTTCTGTGCACGTTTACTAAATCCCAGTGAGGAAGAGCAATACTAAAACAAATTAGGTATAAGATACTGACTCCTCTTAAGGAGTTTATATAACTAGAGAAAACAAAAATTATTAGATTTATACATAGCATTTGACACATGTAATAACATTAGGAAATTAACAGTATACACATGAATGTAGAGATAAATACTTTAAGAGCTTAGAGGATGCAGAAATGGTGTGATCTAGAATGACTGGAAACAAATTAATGGATAAAGTAACATAATAGTTAGGTTCGAATGATAGGTAGGATCTAAATTAGGTTGAGAAGCATTCCAAGTGAGAGGCATGGCATACCTATCTCTTAATTTGGGAATTAAGTTTAACATAATTTGCAGCATATTCAGATAACAAGTGTTTCACTTTAGAAAGTTATTGAATTCCCTAACTAATCAGGGATTTATTTCTTTAAATGTCATCAGGCTCTAAATCCTGTGGAAGTGGCATTGGTGACATGGCACTCTGTGAAGGAAATGGTATTTGAAGGGGGTCCTCGTCCATGGATCTTGGAGCCCTCCCGATTTTTTTTTGAATTGAGCGTGGAGAAGACAGAGAAGATTGGAATAGCACAAGTGTGGCTGCCATCTAAGAGAAAACAGAACCAGTACATCTACCGGGTCCAATGCCTGGATTTAGGGGAACAAGTAGGAAAACAGTCTTTTTATAACATTTTCTTTAGTATAATACTCCAAATCCTTTGTACTTTCAGCCATTCCTTTTTGGATTCCACTGAATTTAGTTTATGGACTAAATAGGAAAATCCTAATTATTGGTCAAAGGATTCTTTTTTCTAAAACCTTATTATCCTTAAAATGTACCCAGAGGTTTCAGTTTGCTCATCCAAGAATTCCAGCAGTTCACAAACTAAACAAGATATTTTTTAGTAATGAGCTTATTTCACATTATTTGCAATCACTTTATCATTATAATTCATTTCCTAGTTTTGTAGACTTGATATTCGGTTTCCCACCTTTAAGAATTCAAGGAAGGGAAACTAAAGTATTATCTATGGTTAGCCATTTTGAGGAACTAATTAGATCTACAATGATAAGAATAATAAATATGTTGCCCTCTATCCATTGAATTATTTTTAATTATTTTTATTTATTTAGAGACAGGGCCTCACTCTGTTGGCCAAGCTGGAGTGCAGTGGTGCAGTCTCGGCTCACTGCAGCCTCTGCCTCCTGGATTCAAGCAATTCTCATGTCTCAGCCTCTTGAGTAGCTAGGATTATAGACACACAGCACCATGCCCAGCCCAGCTAATTTTTGGGGGGGTTTTTTGTATAGACAGGATTTCACTATGTTGGCTAGGCTGGTCTCAAACTCCTGGAATCAAGTGATCTGCCCACCTTGGCCTCCCAAAGTGCTGGGATTAGAGGCATAAACCACTCACGCAGCTGAGTTTAAATTAGTTTTAGAGGTACTGATGGATTTGCATAGTTTTCATTCATGGCTGTGCTGTGCTTCTATCAGAATCAGTAACAAAGATTTGCAGTTTTACTAGGCTTGAGAATTCAAGGTATCACTGTGAAACATCACAGCTAACTAGCACGTAAGGGAATCAAAGTAAGATTTTAACTTAGTAAAAACTGTGCTGTAATAAATTAAACTTCATTCTATTTTATTTCATTTATTTACTTTTATTTTTTAGAGACAGGGTCTCACTCCGCTGCCCAGGCTGGAGTGTAGTGGAACGATCATAGCTCACTGCATAGGTTTCTTTCTAATATTTGTAGTGAACCTTACTGTATATATAACTAGCTATTAGTAATCTCAGGGCTAATTACTTCCTTTTTTCCTTAATTTTTTTATTGTAGTAAAATATACATAAAATTACCATCTTAACTTTTAAGTGTACAGTTCAATAGTATTAAGTTCATTCATAATCTTGTACAGCCATCACTACCATCCATCTCCTTTTAAGGCTGGGCACAGTGGCTCACCCCTGTAATCCTAGCACTTTGGTAAATCAAGGCAGGAGGATCACTTGAGGCCAGGAATTCAAGGTCAGCCTGGGCAATACTGTGAGACCCTGTCCTACCAACAGTGCACAGGGTTTCCATTTCTCCAGAACCTCCCCAACACTTGTTATTTTCAGGGTTGTTTTTTTTTTTTTGAGACGGAGTTTTACCCTTGTCACCCAGGCTAGAGTGTAATACTGCAGTCTTGGCCTCCCAAAGTGCTTGGGATTCAGGCATGAGCTACCATGCCTGGCCTTATTTTCTTTTTTTTTTATAGTAGCCATCCTAATGGGTATGAGGTGGTATCTCATTATAGTTTTGATTTGCATTTTCTTTATGATTAGTGGTGTTGAGCATCTTTTCATATCTTTGGCCATCTGTATCTTCTTTGAAGAATCAAATCCTTTGTACTTTTTCTTGTTTTGAGATGGAGTCTTGTTCTGTTGCCCAGGCAATTCTCCTGCCTCAACCCCCTGAGTAGCTGGGACTACAGGCGCACGCCACCATGCCTGGTTAATTTTTATATTTTTAGTAGAGACGGGGTTTCACCATGTTGGCCAGGCTGGTCTCAAGCTCCTGACCTCAGGTGATCCACCGCCTTGGCCTCCCAAAGTGCTGGGATTACAGGCGTGAGCCACCGCGCCGGACCTTTGCCCATTTTTTGAATCAGTCTTTTACTATGGAGTATGATTTAGCTGTGGGTTTTTCATATAAGGCTTTTATTATGTTGAGATAGTTTCCTTCTCCTGGTTTGTTGAGTGAGCTATTAGTGATTTGGGGCCTAATTAACCCCCATTTGAAGTTTCCTAACTTCTTTTTGTTTCCACATTCTGTTATTCATTAGTACTTCTACTAGAGACAAGTTGAAACATAAATTAGTTTTTTCACTTTTTATTAACTAGTAACAAAATATTTGGTGGAGGAAAAGACTGAAGTAATTGGTCAAAAATTTTTTTTTTCTGAGACAGGGTCTTGCTGTGTTGCTCGGGCTGGTCTCGAACTCCTAGATGCAAGCAATTCTCCTGCCTCAGACTTCAAGTCGCTGAGATCGCAAGTGCACACCACCACACTCAGTCAAAGTTAGATTTTTTTTTTTTTAATTGAGACAGGATCTCACTCAGTTGCCTAGGCTGGAGTGCAGTGGCATGAATATGGCTCACTGTAGCCTTGACCTCCTGGATCAAGCAATCCTCCTGCCTCAGTCTCTCAAGTAGCTGGGACTACAGACATGCACCACCATGCCTGGCTAATTTTTAAATTTTTTGTAGAGATTTTTATCACTATGTTGCCCAAGGTAATCTTGAACACCTAGGCTCAAGTGATCCTCCGCCTCAACCTCCCAAAGTGCTGGAATTATAGGCATGAACCATTGTGCCTGACCTAGATTTTTTTAATGTTCCACTTGTTTTCAAATTTTCATGAAATTATTAATGCCTTTTAGCATAGATAATTAAGAAATATAATGCCTTTAAGGGATTTGCTGGATTATAATGTCGAAAGGCACTCTCTATACTGGAATTTGATTAATTCTAACACATTTATATTGGCATGACTGACATCAAGTATCTACCCACAATTATCTCTTGCTCTGATATTTCCTTAAAGGTTCTCACATTCCGAATTGGAAATCACCCAGGTATCCTGAACCCTAGTCCAGCTGTAGAGGTTTTGCAGGTTTACTTCGTATGTGCCCACCCTGCTAGTATGTCAGTAACACCAGTATACAAGGTGCCAGCTGGTGCCCAGCCATGTCCTCTGCCACAGCACAACAAACAACTGGTAAGTACAGAGTATGTTTCCAATGAAGTTGGCACTTTTTTCTTTCATGCTTTAGAGATTAGAGTCTAGAATTCTTTGGGGTATATATCCAGAAATGGAATTGCCAGATCATATGGTAATTCTATTTTTTATTTTTTGAGGAACTGCCACACTGTTTTCCACGGCAGCTGTACCATTTTACATTCTTACCAACAGTGCACAAGGGTTCCCATTTCTCCACTTATCAACATTAAATGAACTATTTATTCATTACTCATTTCCTGATAGTGTCTGAGAAGAGGTAATTAAACTAGATTAGAATTGGCTACACTTGTTTACTATGCTTAAGTACATAATCAGCTTGTGATTATGGCAGTAGATAATTGAGATCTACCTACATAACTTCCAAATTTTGCTGATATCCTTCCCTACCAAATCTTTTATTAAGAATATTAACAAGTAATAAAATTTACCTCTTCTCCAAACCAATCATGAAGAATAGTGATAATAATATAGCTACTAAGTAGGCAACAGGGTGTGAAAAACAAATGAGTTATCTATCCTAGAAAGTAGAACATCAGATTATATAACATACAATGTTGAGTACAGGTCCAAGCTTGGGAGCATATAAGTCATTACGTAGCCTATGCAGAACAGAACAATCAATTAGTTATTCTCATTTTCCAGATGAGAAAACCAGGCCTCCTAAAAGTTGATTAATTTTCCCAATAATAAAGCTAGAAAAGAACACATTCTATCTGACTCCAAAGCAGATGTTATTTATGCTATACTGCCTTTTATTATGAAGAACAACAGTATGGGATGTTATAGGTTGTGAACCCATATTTTTTAGAGTCAGACTTCACATTAAGTATTATTTGAAGTTTATGAAGGAGTTACTTTTTTTAAAGCACTCTGAGTGGAGCAGAATAAAAGTTACCCCTATAACATCATTGGCATTCAATGGCATTTTTCTTTTCATTTGAAATAATTCAAATTTACAGACAAGTTGCAAGAAAAGAACTTTTTTCCCTGAACCATTGAGAGTAAGTTACAGATATGACTCTCCATCACCCTATTGACATACACTAGCATATAGTTCATCCTTTTTTTTTTTTTTGGAGACAGGGTCTCACTCCAGTCACCCAGGCTGGAGTGCATGGCACTATCACGGCTCACTGCAGCCTCAACTTTCCCCAGTCAGGCTATTTTCCCACCTCAACCTCCCAAGTAGCTGAGACTATAGGTGTGTGCCACCATACTGGCTAATTTTTTGTACTTTTAGTAGAGATGGGGTTTCACCATGTTGCCCAGGCTGGTCTCAAACTCCTGGGCTCAAGGGATCCATCCACCTCAGCCTCACAAAGTGCTGGGATTAGAGGTGTGAGCTACTGTGCCCAGCAGACCACCCTTTTAAACTGTTCAGATCAAAGTCATGCAACCATCGCTGCTATCTAACTTCATATCATTTTCATTTTCTCCGAAAGAAACTCCATACCCATTAGCAGTCACTTCCTATTTCCTCCATTTCCCAGCTTCTTTCATTTAGCATGTTTTCAAGTTTCATTCATATGGTTGCCTGAATCCATAGTGCATTTTTATGGCTAAATAATATTCCATTTTATAGATATACTACATTTTGTTTATCCAGTCATCAGTTGATGGATATATGTGTTGTGTCCACCTTTGGCTGTTATGAATAATGCTGCCATGAACATTCATGTACAAGTTTTTGTGTGAATATATGTTTTCATTTCTCTTGCGTATATAGCTAAGAGTGGAATTGATGGTTTGTATGTTAATTCCATACTTAGCCTTTTTAAGAACTTCCAGGTGTTTCCAAAGTGGCTGCACCATTTCACATTTCCACTAGCAGTGTATGAGGCTTCCAGTTTCTCCATATCTTTGCCAACAATTGCTACAAT
Organism: Cacajao melanocephalus; assembly: GCA_963573385.1. NCBI lineage: Eukaryota > Metazoa > Chordata > Mammalia > Primates > Pitheciidae > Cacajao > Cacajao melanocephalus. The sequence continues at coordinate 5,796 of CAUYLG010023726.1, read as the reverse complement.
TTGTCATTTTGATTATAGCCTTTCTAGTGGGTGTAAAGTGATATCTCACTATGGTTTTGATTTGTATTTCCCACTGTCTAATTATGTTGGGTACTATATATATGTATGTATTTTTTTTTTTTTTGAAATGTAGTTTCAATCTTTCACCCAGGCTGGAGTGAAGTGGCGCGATCTTGGCTCACTGCAACCTCCACGTTTTGGGTTCAAGCGATTTTCCTGCCTCATCCTCCTGAGTAGCTGGGATTATAGGCGTGTGCCACCATGCCTAGCTAATTTTTCTATTTTTAGTAAAAACAGGGTTTTGCCGTGTTGGCTAGGCTGGTCTCAAACTCCTGACCTCAGGTGATCCACCCACTTCAGCCTCCCAAAGTGTTGGGATTACGGGGATTACAGGCATGAGCCACTGTGCCTGGCCTATGTTTTGTATCTTTTTATGTGCTTATTGGACGTTTGTGTATCCTCTTTTGACAAATGCATATTCAGATTCTTTGCCAATTTTAAATTGAATTATATGTCTTTTTATTGGTTGTAAGAGTTCTTCATTTCATATATTCTACGTACAAGTCTCTTTTCAGATATATGATTTGCAAAAATCTTCTCTCATCACATGGGTTATCTTTTACCTTTTTTTTTTTTAAGACACGAGGTCTCACTTTGTCACTCAGGCTGGAGTACAATGACATGATCATAGGTCACTGTAACTTCCAACTCCTGGGCTCAAGCTATCTATCCTGTCACCTCTGCCTCCTAAGTAGCTGGGACTACAGGCACATGCCACCACACCCAGATATATATATATATATATATTTTTTTTTTTTTTTCTGTAGAGATGAGGTCTCACTATATTGCCCAGGCTGGTTTCGAACTCCTGGACTCAAGTGATCCTCCAGCCTCAGCCTCCCAAAGTGCTGGGATTACAGGCATGAGCCACCATGCTGGGCCTCAGTTTCCTGATGACGTCTTTTGAAAAACAAAGTTTTTAACTTTAATGATATCCAATTTATCAATTTCGTTACTATAGTTGTTGTTTGTACTTTAGGTGTTATATCTAAGAAATCGTTGCCTAATCCAAGGGCAGGAAGATTTATGCCCTTGATTTGTTCTATGAGTTTTATGGTTTTAGCTCTTACATTTAGCTGTCTGATCCACTTCGAGTTCATTTTTATGGTGTGAGGTAGGGATGTAACTTCGTGTGTGTGTGTGTGTATGTGTGTGTATGTGTGTGTTTTTTTTGTTTTTTTTTTAAGACTGAGTCTCGCTCTGTTGCCTGGGCTGGAATGCAGTGCAGTGGTGTGATCTCGGCTCACTGCAATCTCTGCCTCCTGGGTTCAAGTGATTCTCATGCCTCAGCCTCCTGAGTAGCTGGGATTACAGGTGCCTGCCACCACACCTGAAAAAATTTTGTGTTTTTCGTAGAGATGGGGTTTCACCATGTTGGCCAGGCTTGTCTTGAACTCCTCACCTCAAATGACCCACCTGCCTTGGCTTCTCAAAGTGCTAGGATTACAGGTATGAGCCACTGCTCCCAGCCTAACTTCATTTTTTTTTACATGCTGATATCCATTTGACCCAGCACCATTTGTTAAAAAGATTATTCCTTATCCCTTGAGTTGTCTTGGCATTCATATTGCAATTCTATTAACCATAAACATGAGAGTTTATTTCTGGACTCTGAAATCTATTCCATTAATCTATATGTCATTATGCCAGTACCACACTGTCTTGATCATTATAGCTTTGTAGTAAATTTTGAGGTTTCGGAAGTGTGAATTTTGCAATTTTGTTCTTTTCCAAGATTGTTTTGGCTATTCTGGGTTCCTTCCATTTCCACATAAATTTTTAGGGTCAGCTTGTCAATTTCTGCAAAGACACCAGCAGAGATTTTGATAGGGATTGCACTGAATCTGTAGATCAGTTTGGAGAGTGTTGCCATTTTGATGATATTGTCTTTCGATTTATGAACATGGATGTCTTTCTGTTTATCATATCTTTAATTTCTTTCAACAATATTTTCTGTTTAGAGTATACAAGTTTTGCATTCCTTTTATTAGACTTATTCCCAAATATTTGCTTTTTTGATGCTATCATAATTGGAATTTTTTCTCTAATTTTATTTTTAGGCCAGGCACTGCGGTTTACGCCTGTAATCCTAACACTTTGGGAGGCTGAAGTGGGTGGATCATCTGAGGTCAGGAGTTGAAGACCAGTCTGGCTACTGTGGCTAGCAACTTACTGGTTATTTAGGAGTGTTTTTGTTTAATTTCCACACATTTGTGAATATTCTAGATTTCCTGTTACTGATTTCTAACTTCACTCCATTGTGGTTAGAGAACAAACTTTTAAATTTAAATCTCTCTTTCTTTTTTTTTAAGAAATATGGGTCCTGGCTGGATGCAGTGGCTCATGCCTGTAATCCCAGCACTTTGGAAGGGTGAGGCAGGTGGATCACTTGAGCCCAGGAGTTTGAGACTAGCCTGGGCAACATGGCAAAACCCCATCTCTACCAAAAGTACAAAAATTAGCCAGTCTCATAACCCAGTCTCTAAATAAATAAACAAACAGACAACATTAAAAAAAGTAGAGCAGGGTTTCAACCAGCCTGGGTAATATAATGAGTTCTTGTCTCTACAAAAATTTAAGGCCGGGCACAGTGGCTCATGCCTATAATCCCAGCACTTTGGGAGGCTGACGTGGATGGGTCACTTGAGGTCAGAAGTTCAAGACCAGACTGGCCAACATGGTGAAACCCCATCTCTAGTAAAAATACAAAAATTAGTCAGGTGTGTTGGCGCATGCCTGTGAGTTCAGCTACTTGGGAAGCTTAGGTATGAGAATCGCTTGAACCTAGGAGGTGGAGGTTGCAGTGAACTGAGATCACTGCACTCCAGTTTGGGCAACAAAGTGAGACTCTGTCTCAAAAAAAAAATTTTTTTTTAATTGGCCAACCACGGTTACATGCTCCTGTAGTCCCAGCTATAAGGGAGGCTGAGGTGGAAAGATTGCTTGAGCCTGGGAAGTGGAAGTTGCAGTGAGCCAAGATTGCACCACTGCACTGCAGCCTAGGTGACAGAGTGAGACCCTGTCTCAAAAAAAAAAAAAGGGAAAAAGAAAAGAACAGCCTCTACCACCATGATGAGTCTACCATAATCTCTAAATTGCACTGGTTAACTTTTACCCTTAGTAACTGAATGCAGCGCAGCTGCAGTGTCATACCTTGGATGAAAAGATAGCAACCCAGGAATTAAAGGTTCCTCATCCCCCACCCTTTCATCCTTTCTCGTCCCAAACCACATGTTTCTGTAAGCCAGTGCCATTCTATCAAATCCTACCTCAATCACACCAATTGTTCGAGAAAAACTCTCACACTGTGTTTTTCCCCACCACGGCAATCATCAACACAGAAAATATCTTTTTCATGAAAAATATGAGAGGGGAAGAAGAAAAAAAGAAGGTGACTTCTGTGACCAAATGTATGGGGTTTATCCCCACACATCAAGCAGCAGACACCAGTTGGGTGTCCTCCAATTCAATTCTGACACTATTTACCTGGAGTTACTGTCAGATGTCACAGGTTGAGGGCTCAGTCCCCAAGACTACCCTTACCTAAGTCACAAGTTGCAAATCCAGGCCACCAGAACTTCTGACCAACTGGCCTCCAGTTGGGTTTTCCCTGACCTCCTCTTTGAGTTCAATTAATTTGCTGGAGTGACTCATAGAACTCAGGGAAATACTATTTACATTCACCAGTTTATTATAAAGGATATTGCAAAGGATACAGGTGAAGAGATACATAAGGTGAGATATAGGTATGGGGCATGGAGCTTCCATGCCCTCCCTGGGCATGCCACCCTCTGAGAACCTCTACCTATTCAACTATCTACAAGCTCTCTTCAACTATTACTGAATTGTCTATTTCTTCCTCTTGAATTCTGTCAGGTTTTGCTTCATGTATTTTGAGGCTCTGTTATTAGGCACATGTGTTTACAATTGTTATATCTTTTTAGTAGATTGACCCTTGGCAATACCACAATGCAATTCTGACATTAATATTCAGAGTTAGCTCAGACTCCACAGTTTTAAGGGCACAGTTCCCAATAAGACTGCCCTCACTTCAGATGATAGCTGCAAATTGAGGGACAGACAGGCTACCCACACTCCTGACCAACAAGTTTGATAATTTGTTAGAATGGCTCACAGTTTCATTATAAAGGATACAACTCCTTTTGTATCCTTTGAGAAAGATCTCAGAGAGTCCCAGACATGGAGCTTCCATGCCCTCTACATGGAATCAGGATCTGTTGAAAACATGTCAGGTGGAACACATCAATGTGTTTACCAACCAGGAAATTCCACTGAGTTTTGGTGTCCAATGTTTTGTTTTGTTTCTTGTGACAGGGTCTCACTCTGTTGCTCAGGCTGCAGTGCAGTGGCGTGATCATGGCTCACTGCAGCCTCATTTCCTGGGCTCAAGTGATCTTCCCTCCTCAGCCTTTTGAGGCGCTGGGACCACAGGTGCGTGCCATCACACTAAGCTAATTTTAAATTTTTTCTGTAGAGTCAGGGTCTCACTGGGTTGCCCAGGCTGGTCTTGAACTGCTGGGCTCAAGCAGTCTTCCTGTCTTGGCCTCCCAATGTGCTGGGATTATAGGTGTGAACCACCGTGCCCAGCTCCAGTGTTTTATTGGGATCTTATTATGTAAACATGATTGATTGAATCATTGACCATGTGGTTAAACTCAATCGCCAGCCCTCCTTTTTTCCCTGGAGGTGGGGCTACTATCACCTGGCCCAAAACCTCATCCTTCTAACCACATGATTGGCCTTTCTGTCCTTATTCAACTCCATCCTGTGTCATCTCATTAGCATAAACTCAGGTGTTATCCAAGGGACCCACCATAAATAACAGACACAATCTTATTACTCGAGAAATTCCAAGGGTTTAGGGGTTACCTCCCAGGAACTGAGGACAGAAACCAGCAACCTGTTTATTATTCAATACTATTTTATCATTGTAAAATGACCTTTTTCTTTAGTAACAAGCTTTGTATTAAAGTCTATTTTGTCTGATGTTAGTATAACTACTTTAGCTCTCTTGTGGTTACTATTTGCATGATACATCTTTTTTTTCCCATCCTTATACTTGTGACCCATGAGTGTCTCTTGCAGACAGCATATAGCTGGGCCATTTAAAAATTTCATTATACTAATCAGACTTTTCATAGAGGATAAAATGTATTTACATTTAATGTAATTACTGATAAGGTAGGTGTCATGTCTGCCATTTTGCTATTTGTTTTCTATATATCATATGCCTTTTCTGTTCCTCTTCTTCCATTTCTTCCTTTTTTTTTTTTTCCCCCTGAGATTCAGTCTCAGTGTGTCACCCAGGCTGGAGTACAGTGGCACTATCTTGACTCACTGAAACCTCTGCCTCCCAGGTTCAAGCAATTCTCCTGTCTCAGCCTCCCAAATAGCTGAGACTACAAGCACACACCACCATGCCCAGCTAATTTTTAAATTTTTAGTAGAGATGGGGTTTCATCATATTGGTCAGGCTGGCCTCAAACTCCTGACTTTAGCTGATCCACCTTCCTCGGCCTCCCAAAGTGTTTGTTGTTCTTGTTATTTTGGTTTTTTTTTTTTTTTTTTTTTTTTTTTTTTAAATGTAAAAAAAATTACCCCCGGCAGGAGTTCAGTGGCACCCAAATTGCGAAACTCAAACACAGCCAACAGGGTTAAAGTTAAAAAACACAAAAAATTAGCTGGGCGTGGTGATGGGCGCCTGTAATCCCAGCT